>APFE030945228.1:198400-211506 GCA_000404065.3 Pinus taeda | reverse complement strand
ATATATATATATATATATATATGCAGGTGGAGTGCGTGAATGTAGAGAAGCTTAGTTCGATGAATACACAGAGAGGAATGTGCCAAGGAGGATTCTATTGGATTGATTGAAGCCAATAAAATGATCGAACCAAAGCTCAAGAGGGATATTGCAACTAAAAATACCGAGAGACAAAGCTTTGAAGAAAGTTGGAACTCAGAAAAATGTTAAGGAAATGGCGTAAATAGAATAGCGGAAAATTGAAGAAATGAGGCACAACAACCATTGGATCATTTAGATCAATGACCAGGATTAAGTTGTGGTAGCATAAGGTTTTTTATAAGACATCAGAGCGAACCTTTGAAATCGAACGATCACAATCCTGCGATTAAATGTGGACCATCGGATCAAGATTTAGATCGACGGTCCAGATCTAATCGCAAATTGCGTTATTGGTGGTTTTAAATGGAAGCGACTGGACATCGCATATGTAATACACCGATAGCGATAAAGTGATCAACGATCAGGGCAAGCAGAGTTCTAGCCTATTGGGGGAGTGGGGTGACTTAAGGTGGATTCGATATATTTATATATGTGGATATAAACCTCTAGATCCATCTCTATGGTGAAGTAGAGTTTTCCATAGTTTCTATGTAATATGTTCGAATATTGGATGCGATAGAGGCCCGATGAATGGCTATGGGGTTGTGAGGCCCCGATTGCGATAATGTTGTCTCGAGATCTATGCCGAGAATGTAAAGAAATTAGAGAAGGTATGGAGAGTGGGTTTTTCCTTTATAATTGGATTTTAAAGGATTTTAGTGTCAATATATGATTTTGTGTGGGTTTATATATATTAACCAATGGTTTTAAAGGGTAAGGTTAGGCATATGTGGTCCTTGGTTAATGAGAGGCTTCACTAACGTGAAGGATTTTGAAGGAAGACTTTAGTAAAGTCTTATACAAAGGCCTGAGGCCTAGTTAAAAGTCTCGACAGAGGTTTTGGCGAGGTGATTGTGTTCTGATACAAAGGAACTGTTATAGAGGGGCTTAACCATTAATTTTTTGAAGTTTTGACTTCATGGGAGAGTTAAACACCTGGGATAGATGCATTTATGAAAATTATTGCATGCTGTGGGTATGTGCAGGGTAACCCTGCACCACCTACAAGAGGAAAAATACAACAAAGTGGTAGAGGAATATTCCATTCTTCCAGAGAGGAAGGTGGAAGTTTGAGTAGTTAGTCACTAAGAGGAGGCGAATCGAGAGGAAGAAGATGTTTCTTAAGAGTCAAAGGAAAAGGAAAAGACTACCAACTTAGATGTTACATAGGTGGAAAATTGGGATATATGTTATGGGAATGTCTAGGAAATAACCCAATAAGCTAGAGAAGTGTACATGTGGTAGAGGAAAAAGAAAAAAGTATGAATTTGGATGCAACATAAGAAATTTCTAAAGAAACATAATCATTATTGATGAAGAGTGTTTTTGTCAAATTAGAGAAGGAAGCTAACGAGCCAACCCCAAGGAACATTTTGTTTAGAACTATATGCAAGTCAAAGGGAAATTGTTGCAAAGTTGTGATTGATAGTGGTAGTACAAATAAATTAGTTTTTTTTTGAGATGGTAAAAAAATTAGATTTGAAGAGAATAACACATCTTACTCCTTATAAAGTGTCAAGGATGAAAAAGGACATCAAATTTTGGTGAATGAATAAGATAAGGTGGAATTTCAGATTGGCTACCACAAGGATGAGGTATCATGTGACTCAATTCCCATGGATTTCTATCATATTTTGTTGGGAATGCCATGTAATTATGACAAAAAGGCTATTCACAATGGTATAAGGAACATCTATACACTTGAGAGGAATAGATAGAGATACACATTGTCACCTTTCCAAGATGAAGGAGCAAAGAAAGAAGTTGGTCCTAATGTGTTGTTAATGAGTGGAAATGAGTTGCTATAAGAAGTCAAGAAAGAAGAGGTGTTTTTTTCTTTGTTTCAAAAGCCTAAGGTAATTCTTGCTAACACAAATTTACATGATTTTCCTAAAGAAGTCAAAGTTATGTTGGATTAATTTGAAGATATCATTGTTGATGATTTTCTAAGAAATTTACCTCCTATTAGAATCATTAGTCATCATATATAAATAATTCATTGATCAAGTTTTCCAAATAAAACAGCATATAGAATGACTCCATAAGAGAACGGAGAAGTGAAGAGACAAGTGCAACAACTTTTGGATAAGGGTCTCATCAAGGAGAGTTTGATTATGTGTGCTATTCCTACAATTCTCAGCCCAAGGAAGGATGGAGGATGGATAGTGTGTATTGATTCTAAAGCCATTAATAAATTTACAATCATATATAAATTTCCACTTCTACGCACTACTAATTTAATAAACAAGTTGAGTAATGCCAAAATTTCTCTAAAGATTGATTTAGAGAGTAGATAACATCAGATTAGGATTATGGAAAGATATGAATGAAAACAACTTTAAAAAAATCATAGATTGTATGAATGGTTAGTGATGCCTTTTGGTCTCACTAATGCCCCTAGCACTTTCATGAGACTAATGAATGAGGTTTTGAAGGAATTTATAGGTAGGTTTTAGACATCTCAAGTTAGTCCTAAGAACCTTATTTATTGATTAATTTGAAGAAATGCAATTTTATGGAGAAGGAATTGGTATAATTTTGGTTTTATTTTTATATTTGAAGATGGATGAAGATGGATCAAAATAAAGTTAAAGAAATTATTCATTAGCATATTCCAAGGAATATTTAAGGTGAGAAGTTTTCATGGCTTAGAAAGATTTTATAGAAACTTTATTAAGAACTTTAGTAGCATTTATGCCCACATTGAAGAGATAGTGAAGGAAAGTAAGAAACTATTCAAATGGACAATAGAAACTTATAGAAATTTCAAATTGCTAAAGCATAAGGTAACATGAAATCTTGTCTTAGCCTTACTAGATTTTAATAATTTTTTTCAATGTTGAGATAGATGCAGGTTGAGTTTCTACTGGAGTTGTCTTCAGCTAAGAGGGAATATTGATTTCTTATTTAAGTGAAAAATTGAATGAAGCAAAATAGAAATATTCCTCTTATGATAAAGAATTTTACGCCATAATTGAAGCCTTAAAGAAATAAATACATTATCTCATGCCTAAGGAATTTGTTTTGTCTAATGACAATCATGCTTTGTATTTTATTAGAAATAAACCAAAATTGAACTAAATACATGCTGTGCATAGAATTTCTACAAATTTTACATTGGTAATTAAGTAGACAAGTGATATATCAAACAAGGTCGCTAATTCATTTAGAAGAATTAATTTAATTTTATATGAATTTCAAGTTAATGTTTTGGGCTTTGACGAACTAAAAGAGATGTACAAAGGTGATGCATATTTTAAGAATGCATATGCAACATGTGATAGTCTAGTTAGTATGGACATAACTTAGTCGTTGAGTTACATGATTGAAGAAGGTTTAATATTCAAGGGCAATAAACTTTAAATACCATAATGCTCAATGAGAGACAATTTGATGAAGAAAAAACATAGTGGAGGACTGTTAGGACATTTTAGAGATAATAACACATTTTCTTTACTGAATTGCTTTTATATCTAGCTAGGTATATAAGCTGTTGTGAATAGATTTGTTGAAAGGTGAAGAGTATGTTAGGACACTGAAGGGAGGAGTCAAAATGTAGGCTTATATCAACCATTGGCAATTCCAAGAAAATTATAGGGTTCTATAATTATGGGTTTGTATTGGGGTTGCCTTGAACTTAAAGAGGTAAAAATTATATTTATGCTATTGTCGATAGATTTTAAAAGATGGCATATTTCATAGCTTATACAAAGACTAGTGATGCAACCAATTTTATTATTTCATTCTTAGAGATATTTTAAGGTTGCATGTTTTTCCTAAATGTATTCTTTTAGATAAAGATACAAGATTTGTAGGTCATTTTTGGAGAACATTAAGGAAGAAAATGAGCACTAAATTGAATTTCAATTAAGCGTGTCACCTGTAACAGCCCCTAGTTGATATTCCATGCAAATTAAATAAGGCCAAGGTCATGGGACATGCATTCCAAGTTGAATGGTGGGGAAAGCATTATAGTGGGCATCACTTGTGATTTATTTATGGCTATGGAAATTGGCAAAGGAAAGAGGAAATAATTGGCATTTATTTATGATAAATAAAGGAAAATGGAAGAAAAGGAAGGTGAAGAGATACAAATGTGCATGCAAGGAAAAATAGAGGAAAATGAAGAAAATAGAGGCATTAATGATAAAAAGGCACCTAAGAAAAAGTTCACAACTTTTGGCCCAACTTTTGAGCAAGTGTAGCGAAGGGGAGAGACAAGCACTTGGACAAGCAAGCAAGAAAGCAAAGGACAAACAAAGGAAAACAAGGGACCACAAGTTGAATCAAGAACTACAGTCACATTCTATTGGAGGTAACAAGTTTCATTTAGTATTTCCTTGCTAGTTTTTGGATGCATGGTATATGCATGTGGTTCCTTGGTTATGTGTTGTCATGGGCATGTAGGTTTTCCTAGATTCACATTAGTTTCAGCCTTGCCTTGTCATTTCCTAGATAGACATGGTGTTGTGGGTTCCCTACTTGTTTTTCTGATTAGTTATTAGGTTTCCTATGGATGTGGGTTGGAACAAACACTTTGGAACCCTGAAACAACTTGGGTTACTTGAACGTTATGGGTTGAGTTACTAGTCCCTAGAGCCTACGGGTTGGGAAAAACTCTTTGGAGCCTTGAAAAAACTCGGCTTCCCTGGAGGCTATCGGTTGAGTTACTAGTTCCCGGAGCCCTAGATAGCATGGGTAGAGGTTGATTTGGTTATTGTTAGTTATTTCTAGGCTAGTTAGGTGAAATCATTGTCATGGAGGGTGGAGGTGGTTTGGCCTCTAGAAGCCTTGGTTGGTTTTATTTTTGGTTTAACACTTATGATCCCACATTCGTGCTTAGAATATGGTGGAGGGGTGATTGGATGAAAGACATATTTTGGTTTAGCCAATCTATGGTTGGGTGGTACATGGAAGTCCCTGACTTGGTTGGAATTTTCCTATGTTAATATGAGTTAATTTCCTATTGTGATCTATGAGAATTTGTGCTAGTTATTATGGTAATCAAATGGTTGATTTGTCATGGTTTCTATTCTAGTTATATCCTAGTTATATGCTGTATTCTCACTATGGGTCTTGATCATGTTTTGATAAGTACTGGATGGTTGATGAATGCATGTTCGAATAAGTGTTATTTCATCTAGCTAGAGAGGGCATTCTTAGTGATTCTTAGATGAATTTCATATATATGATAAAATATGAATTCATGTCCCGTAGCTTACATGTTCATAATATGTTTGACAAAATGTATATCATGTAATAGGCATGTACTGGTTAAGTTACTGTTCAAGTTTTGAATGGTTAGCATCACTGTAATTTTATTTATGATTTTTAAAAATTACATGAAGTTCTAAGAAGTGGTTTGGAGGATAGCCTGGAAATGTGGATTAGGTCTCAAGACTACTAACACAGATCTAAGGATTTTCAGTCATAACTGCTGGAAGGAAATATTTTGCATGTTGTTGGAGCCTCATAAAAACATGCACAATGTGTCAAGGGAGTGATTGGGAGGAGAATCTAGTGAAAATGAGTTCCAACTCAAGTATTTATCACTTGGAGTGGTTTGTAGGCTCTTGAGTGTTCTATAGTCCCCGAGGTATGGATGTACATTGCCGGTTTGTAGGCCCTACTTCCATATTTGGAACTTGGAGGTCGGGTCACGTCATAGTAGCACTCATCTCATGTTTACCTTGGAGAACTTGTAAAAGAAGGTAAATGTGGGAGGGGTTATTACATATTGGTATTAGAGAGAGGTTGCAACATTAGACCTCGGGGTAAAAGTAGATCATCATATAGGTTTGTATGTTTGGCTTGTAGGAATGATGGTTAATGGTTATTATATGCATACTTGTAATTTTATTGTTGTTGTGGTTACATGAATGATAGATGTTAGTGATTAGTACAGTCATATACATGTGTATCGATTAGTCATGCATGATAGTTAACTTTATTTTATATGAATTTCGGTCATATCCATGATGATTATTGTCATTGTGGTCAAGTTCTTTATATTATTATATATTTTGTAACCTGGATTGACTTATGCAAATGTAATAGCCTCCCTTGAGATACCTTGAGGTATTTTTTCTATTATGTTTCTATTTGGGTTATCTAACATGGTATGTTGTAGGATAATAGAAGACTAGGGATGAGAGTAGAATAGTGGACTACAGTTCATATGAATCTCCTCATAGGCCTGTTATGAAATTAGTGGAATGGGAAAGATCAATTGAGAAGCATGGAGAAGATTATTCTCCTAGTATAGTACATACACTGAGAAGTCTGAGGTAAGAATTGAGAAGTTGCAAGTAGAAGTTATTGTAGTCATCCTTCAAGTATTTCATATTTGTAGAAGAAGGGGCAATTGAGTATCAGTCATGGACAGGGGGAAAAAAATAATGGGGGATATGAAGATAGGTCTTAGAGAAGACACAGGTTGGACAAATATGATACAAACAGAGATGGCATATCCTTAGATATACCTAACAGGAGGGGTAGTGCTTATGGATTTCCTTATCATTCTGGTTCTGAGAGACATCATCACCATCACCACTATCATCCTTATAGGAGGAGTGAGAAGAAGTATTTTTTAGTAAGAGTTCAAGAAATAGAAGCCTCCTACATTTGATGTAGAGATGAATAAATTAGAGGATGAAGAACCATGGTTGCTTGGGATGAAGAAGTTCTTCAGTTTGCATGAGTATTCAAAGAACATGAGAGCCATGATAATTACCTTCAGTTTGAAAGGGAAAGTAAATATTTGGTGGGAGGATGTGAATAATTTTAGGAGAATTAGAGAAAATGAGCTCTATGATCTTAGGATGCATGTGACGAGGAAAATGTGGCTTTGCATAAGAAGTTCAATGAAATAGAAAGAGGACAAGGGTTATAACCTAAGTAGGGAAATAAATACAGTGGGAAGAGAAACATTGCGGTATTAAACCTGTGGTGCAGATCATCGCAGGAAGGATTTCCCTTTGTATTAGAGTGGCAACGTGGATGCGTGGAAAGCCTCAGATCTATAGTTCTAAGGAGGTGCAGATATTTTGGGATGTAGGTCATAGAATTCCCCAGATCTGTGCAATAGTGGATAGTAGGAAGGAAGGTCACCAGACATCCATGATTGAGGTGGAAGTGGAAACAAAGGAAAAGTTCCATGTAGAGCCTCAATGCATTTTGTAGCATAAGCATCTCACACTTTGGGACTGAGCGATAGAGAAGGTTAAGGTGTGTGGAAGAATCTTGGGGCCAAGGAAGCTGTTATCACTCAGGTTGTTCCCCAGGAGGGGAATATGACTGAGGTAACCACAGACCAATCTTTTGAACACAGATTCTAAGCAATCTGCATTCAGAGAGGGCTCTCTCTTTATGATTTAGCTTTGTTTGAGGTATTTTAGGCTAGTAATGATGTACAGGGTTTTGTTTTAAGTTTGTTGGATGGTGATCTTTGAACAGAACTAGGATGGAAGTATGAACAATTTATTCCATTGGGCTAAGGGAGTCTATGAGGGTGAACAGTTGAATATGATTTCTTTGACCAAAGGTGATACTATAAAGCAAGGTAATCAATCTTGGAGCAATCTTATGATCTGGAAATAGATGGAATGAAATCTAGTGGGTGAGGGGCAGTTAAGAACCCGTCATCATGTTGGCAGAGGGGAAATGCATGAGTATTATCAAGGAGCAGTGAAGAATTCCTTATTAATACTCAAAGTGAAAGAATTAGTGGAAACAGGAGCAGCTAAGAATTCCTGTTTATGCTAACTCTGAAGAAAACATAAGTAATAATAGAGATTGAACACAGAGTGTATTTAAACAAATTCTGGGCTCTTCTTTTTCTCCATTACTAAGATTATGAAACACATATGAAATTTGTAAACACAGAGAATATAAAACACATGTTAGAATAACTTATTGATACATAGAAAGACACAAGAATCTTGTTGCAGGACCCAGAACATCAAATCCACATTCAGACGGTGTAGCAATAATGAACTTCAACAACCTTTGTATTAAAAAATCCTCAGAGTTACAGCGCAGTCTAGAAGAGATATCACCAACCCCGAATACATCTCTTGGGGAGGTATTTATAAAAAAAAGGGAGTTACAAAATATGTTATGGAAAAATATCCCGCAATAACTTCATTCATCTACTTTACAGGAGAAGTAAATGAGAGAAATGAATGAAGAAGTAAATATTGGTGTGCTGGCTCTTCAGTTGGTCAGAGATATTTGACTTTTTGAACTGAGTGAGTCAGCTGGTAGCTGTCCCTTTATTCTGCGTTCCTGCATTACTGTCCCGACTCTTTCATTTGTGCTTGATTCCACTTTAATGCATTATAGTCTCAACTTGACTCCCTTTCTCTGTTGTATTCACCTTTATGATGTGTGCCATGTGTTTTGATATTGGATTAAATGAAGATGATAAAGAAAAATTAGAGCTACCTTGGTAAGACCTCCAACATGCTCTGCCACCATTGGTCTATTGGCAATTTGTGTCTTTTTATTTTTATTAATGTTTCATCAGCTTCAGTATACCGGTAGAAGTTGGGCTGGATTGTAAAAAGATGATTTAATTCGTGTTCGATATAGAATAGATTTTCCAACTTGTCATATAAGCTCTGTCCAGAGGGAGGTCCTATGTCTTATGAAGTGCTTGATGATGTTGTGATCTGATTGGTAACATATGTATTTACCTTGTGAGCATATTGTTCATGTGTCAACAATCTTTGATTGATGGTTAACAAACTGGGTAGACCCTTCTGCTACAAGACTGTAAACTTCTCTGTAAAGGCATTTATTTCCATCTGCATTTCTTGGCACTTTCTTTCCAGATTATGTATAAAATTCCTCATGGTTAGCACCTTTTTCACTGTCAAAATAGTGCATGTTCTGTCCCTAATCTCCAGAGCTGCTAGTTGTTCCCTGGTGTGAGTGTTCAAAAAATGAATTAGTCTATTGGCCTGCTCGGGCATGTTTCCCAATGATGCTCTGGCCTTTTGAATCTCTACTTGGGCCTTTTCTATCAATTCAATTTGCTCATGGATCATCCGAATTGATTGCCATTGATCAGTGATAGACTAGCCAATTTTGGTCCATAAAATTGTTTTAATTTCTGCTAGAGGTTTATGAAGAGTGAGATCTTTCTCCAAGGATTTCACCTTATTCTCTAAGGCCTTTACCTCTCTTGTTTTCTCTACCATTGTTATCTTAGATTTTTCATAGCTTACCTCTAGCTTGGCCAACCTTTCTTTGGCCTCTTTAAGCTCTGACATTTGGACTTCTAGCTCTTTTACTGCTTTCATCAATTCTTCCATGCTCATGCTGGTATCTGGTCCTGTTGTTGTTGCTGCCGTTGAAGCATCTGTGGCTGATGTACCTGCTGTTGATGCTGGGACAGTGGGAGGGATTGCTACTGCAACTGTGGGAGGGGTAGTGGTAACTATTGGAGCTGTTTCAGGTGGCTGGGAAGTCGACTATCCCTGCTTGGCTTGCAAAGCTTTCTCCAATTATTGCTCTGTTTCAGTTAGCCTTTGATTCATCTTTATCAGCAAATCCATCATGTCTTCTTCTGCCTTTTCTTGTGCAAGTTCTGTAGTTTGTGGGTGCATCGTGGCCAGCAGATTCAATTGCTTCCTAAGTGCAACAATATCTTCTTCCTTTTTCTTTATCAGTGCTTTGATGCCCTTGGCATCCTTGGGATCATGTCCCAGCTCAATAATTATCTCTTCCAAGATCTTTATTCTATTGTCTTTAGCCAAGGAAGATATCTTTTCCAAATCCAATTGGGCAGATGTATTGCTTAATGACTCCTTCAATTGGTGGGCCAGTATTGCCTTGTCTGCTAATGTAGCATAGACCATTTCACCTGTTTGTTTGTGCAGCTCAATCTGGTCCATTGGGTGTATTGGGCAGATGTATTACTTAATGACTCCTTCAATTAGTGGGCCAGTATTGCCTTGTCTGCCAATGTAGCATAGACCATTTCACCTGTTTGTTTGTGCAGCTCAATCTGGTCCATTGGGTGTATGTCTTTAGCAAGGACCTCTAGATTTGTTCTTATATAGTCAACTGCTGATTGTGGTTGCTGAACCTTAGGCTTAAAATGACTTAAGATCATTTTTTCCTCCTTAATGTCATATGCAACCATTATTCTTTGCTGTTTGGAGGGGGTCATCCTGAGAAATTGATCATAGAGCTACAGTCTCAATGGCTCATTCTGGGGCTTAATGTCCATGAATGTTCTTTTAATATTAGATCGTTGCTTACTTTGCAGCCTTGAGGAGGAAACTTCCATACCATGCTACCTCTCCATTTCTTGCCTGTGAGAGCTGGTGGATGTCTGTTAGCTGGTTGCCCTCTCCTCTCTTGGGCTTTCTGTGATTTCTTCAATAATTTCCTCTTCAGGTAGAGGATCTACTCTTTGCCTTTTGGCCTTTGGCTGCTCTGTTGATCCACTTGGAGGTGTGGTTTCTTCTCTGTCCCTTTTCTTGTTTCTTTCCTCATTGACAGGAGTTTGTAATGGTGGTACCTTTGGTGCCTCTTTTTGTAGTGAAGGGGCTTGCCCTTGACCTTGTTCCTTTGATGTGGCATGCTGATCTGCCATTGTGTGCTACTCTGTATCCACCACCTCTTTACCCTTTGATATTCTAACAGTTGGTGTAGTGCTTTCTTGGGCCGATTGCTGTGAAGTTTCAGCAGTTGATGTGCCTTCTCCGGTTTGCTGTGGCACTTTGAATGACACCTGCCCAAAAGAATCTAGGTTAAGAGTCTTTTCAAGAATTTTCATATTTTGTTCCATTTTCTCTTTCTCAGTGAGCTGTTCAATTAGTGTGCCTTCTACCCACTCATCCCGGTTGGCAAACTGTTATATTTCAGGAATCTTGCAATGTTCATAGGCTGATAGCCTATATTTTATTTTTCTTGCATTGATAAAGCCATTTGGGTCATAGGGTACCCACGAAAAGCTCCTCTTTAATCTGAATTTTTCACCCAATATCTGGTCGGCCTCTTGCCATCCTTCTTTTTTGTTCATGATGTAGGGTCCTAACTGGTCTCTTAATTTCAATTGAGCCTTTTTCTTGGCACTATGAAAATGAGTAAAATCTGAATTGATAAATTGCCTAAAATATTCCAAGGAAAACAGTCTCATTGGCACATATTTTGGCAGCTTGTAGGGGCACAACTCACAGCCATATATCCTGATCTCATTGTGATTCTGGTATAAGTACCAGTCACCTATTTTGTAGCTTTTGGAGAGCTGTAATATTTTCTGCATATCATAAGATAATCTAGGAGGAGGATCCCTCATTAGTAGAGAAGAGGCTGGATAGACAAACATGTCAATAAACTCACAGTAAGAGTAAGGAGAGTTGTGGACTTGATGAAAGATTGAGGTCCAAAAAATCATAGACCTCTTTTCTCCTTTATAGTCCAATTTTCTGATGGGAAATTGGAAACTGTTTGGCTGATAATAGAGGAGCAGATGCTAGATGTAGGATGAGTACTTGAAGACTCCCTCCCTATCTAGATTCAAGAGCTGGTCATGGATCTTGTTGGCAATGAATTTAGCATAGTGTATTTGACAGCAGGGGGCTGCCCTGGAGTGAATATGGATAATAAGACTAGTGTAGTTTCATCAATATATTCACTTGTCTTGAACCCTAGGATATAAGATATCATATCAACAAGTAATTTACCCACTTCATTGAACCATGCATAGTGAAAAGGAGGTGGCTCTGTAGGCTGACAATTTGGTTTCATAAATACTTGGGCAATTCAAGCTATCTCTCAGCTGGGGAGTTTGGGACCTTCATCAAGCAAGAATTTCATAGTAAGAGGAAATAGAAGCTGAGTTGGTTTGAAGTTTAGCATTTGATTTATGGAGTCAGGAGTTATACGAAAGAGGGTAGTTCTAAATGGAGTTTTGACTGCCCTTTGGGTTGGTTCATAGTTTTCACAGCAGAGGTGAATTATCTCAGGGAAAACATTGACAGAGGGGAGGTAGTACATGGGTAGATTTGATTCCCATATCCCATAGAAATCATTTTTGCTTAGGTAATTGTTCCTGAGTTCACAGAATGCTTGGAGATGGTTTCTGTCCCCAACTAAGTCTTGGATTTGAAAATCCCTATCAGCTAAGGGCAGCTACTCCAATTCCTTATGAGGTGCATTGAGAGGGGCTATATTGAGGGCTACTAAAGCCTCCATTGTTCAATTGTTTGTGACTTTGAAACTGTAATTCGGGTTTATGTGGAAAAAATAGGCAAAACCACAGCTCAGTGGAATTCTCTGTGGGAATTACTCCGTGAAATTGGTTTGTATTTAGCTCAGTGGGCAGAATTTACCTGGGGAAACGGAGTTTGCAGGATTCCTTGGCAAAATGGGCAACAACAGTAGGTAAAAAGGTAGTTTTTGGGGTTTTTCAGAGAACTTGCAGGCCGGAACGAGCTTGAATTTAGCTCAGTGGGCAGGATTTTCATAAGAATTGGGAAAAACAATGGTTACGGTGCGTATTTTTGAAGACAACACGGTGTTTTTCTTCAAATTTGGGGTTCTGCGAGCAATTTTACAGAGAAAACTGAAAAATAGGGCTCGAGAGAAAAATTGATGTAAATACCTGTTTTAACGGTGAAATGCACGATTTGCAGGTGGCGAACCAAGCTGAGGGGCCAAGTTGCAGAGTAAATTTGCTGGGTGGCGGACTGGGTGGTCGAATGACTACTCTTGGACACAAATCAGCATGCACAGGTCGCGTAGAGGAGGTGAGCAAAAATGGTTGAAAACGACGCTTTTACCTCTTTTTAACAAAAAAATTGACTTTGGTGAGCTTTGGCGCGTTTCTGTCGGATGACGTGACAAGTGACACGAGGGTGAGGTGGTGATGTAAGCAGGTGACATGGCACTGATGTGGAGGTGACGTCATCAGGGTTCATCAGGGGCAGCAAGCGATATTCCTCGCACCG
>APFE030945228.1:177704-193919 GCA_000404065.3 Pinus taeda | reverse complement strand
AACTGTTTGGACAAACCTTTATTCTCTATTCTAAGACAAGTAAATTGAAATATGAACCTAGCCAAGATTAAGCTGTTTTGGCCATTCATGAACCATGATAAGAGTCAAGCAACTGTACATAGTGAAATTCTTCAAAATATGGAACCTTTGTAGCATGGAAAGGATGAACATATTTGGCACTTCTCCAGTCATTCATGAAAAATGCAACCTATTGGTATAGGAACCTAACAGAAGCTACATGTTATATGATTGATTATATGTAGGCATTGTTAGGGTCCTATAATAATAGGATTCATAATTTTGAAATAGCTATGGTTAGTCTTGTAATATTGTACATACTTTTGCTTTCTGAAAAATGTTTTCCATATTGAAAACTAAAAAATGTAAAGAGGGTATGTCCTAAAAGAATAATCAAAGGACAAAAAGAAAAATAAAAGATCAAAAAAGTGAAAAATATGACCCCAAAGAAAAACAGATCATGAAAGTGGGCAAATTCAAGTGCCACTTCTTTTACTTTTATTTGCAAAATAATGGTTGTGTGCAACTTATCATAAATGCCACAACCCATGATAGTCAAATAGCTTAATCTTGACTAATTCATGCTTTAAATTTCATGTTTATAGATAGAGAATAAATATCTAGCCAAACTGTTTAACCTTGGTAGATCAATAGTTAGGTAGAGAATAAAAATGTGCTCATACGCTTAATCTGAGCCATTGGAAGTTATGAGGTTAGAATTAGATAGTTTGTTTGTCAAAAGAAAAAGAAATAAAGGGTCTGCTAGCTTAAATGCACCCAATAAAGTGAAGAAAAAATGTTAGGGTAAATAAAGGGTAGGTAGAAGAAAGGTTGTAGATGTAGAAGCTTGTTAAATCATGAGCACATTTATCATGCTTAAACTTATGTTTTAGTGTGTAGGAGCATTTATGAGAGTGAAAGGAAGTTCACTAGCTTACTTGATTAACTTCCCCTCATTTCATTTCACCCCCCACATACTTGCTTACTAATTTCCCCATTATCCCATCATTTCCTATAAAAATATCCTTTTTCCCTTCAGTTTGACCCTTACCCCTTGGTTTCACACATTTCCCTAGTAAATTACCCTCCAAAGGTCATCCCCCTACCCAAAACCTCTTTTCCCCGATGTGAAACCCATTCCCCATTGAAAAAATCACCTTCCCCCTTATTAATTTCCATATTTTACCTCAAAAACCCATGAAACCCCCTTATCCTAAGTTTTATCCGCCCTCGCATTATTTAATTAATTCCTCGAATTCATATTTTCCCGAAAATCCTTTTAACTCACCACCTTTGGCGCGGTTAAGAAAAACTTGCCACAATAAACTCTGGTCCCACACCATTAACCCTCACTTATATTAAATCTCGACTTTGTTAATTAATTAATTACAATTAATTGTAATTATCCCCCCGAGCCTCACAAATCCCAACCCAATTTCCCTCCATGCACCTTCACTACGCGAAAACCATTAGATCTTCCACCCTTAGATATGATGGCACGCATCCATATCGCGCTCACTCCCTCCTGAAATTTACCAGCTTGAGAGCACACTAGATTCACGGTTTTGCTCGGGCCCTATTCTGCTACATGGCAGCCTTAAGCAAGATTGCATGCTCTCAAGGAAATACCACCCACTCTCCAAAAGTAGTGTGATGGCCCCTGAAACCGCCTCGCCACCAAAAGCTAAAACCATTCACTATTCATTTATGAATTCCACGCCAAATTGTGACCGTTACTGGTTAGAAGGCCGAAGAAGCCCATTTCGACTCTTTTTGCTTGTTTGCACTATGGATGCTGCCCAAGCCTTCCTGCACCACCCCGAGCCTCTGCAACCAAAATTGACTACTGTTTACCTCCCGAAAAAGTTCCGAATGCCCAGTTCAAGCATCCTCTCCACAGTGGATGGCACCACACCAGCTACATTCACCATTGACACTAATTTGTAGCTAGTACCACCAATTTCTAGGTATTTTTGGGAAAAAGAGAACGACCCTCAAAATTCGAAAATGTACAGTCAATTTTAAAGATTAATTAATTGAAATTAATTAATACATTTCCCTAATTGAAGAGTAATTTGCCTGTATACCCAAAACCCCTCTTTTACGAACTGCAATTACCCTCTCACTGTACCAGAGTTTCCCAAACCTCACTTCTATAGCTAATACAGGCCTAATCCCAATCCATAAACTTAGTCATGGCTTCCCAGACCTCTCTGGATGTGAGACCCATGTCAACCCATCACCTGGACATCAGCCATTTAGCACTAGCAGATAGGGATTTCCAGATAAATATGCTACTACCCCAACCTACCTTCTGAAGCTCCACTGCTGGAGTAAGGACAGATCCTTGAACCATGCCGATGACATCCATTTGTGGGAATCCAATTTAACCAAATACCTATTCCCATAATTTCATCTATTCCTTGATATATCCATAGCCAAAGGGCTATTGTTGCCCTAAACTAGCATCTCTTATTCACCATCACACTAGAGTCTATCAATCAAATGATGCATGTCCAACCTAGCCCTAATCACACCCCTCTATCCATTGGAGACCTATTGGAATCATATATCACATTAGACCTGGTTAGGATAACGTGAATCTTCTAGACCTTCATCATTGAAGACCACCATACTTCCACAGATACTCCACCTTATGTTGCCACCATTTTTTTAGAGACAGGCAGACATATAATCACCATGCTCTCTTGCATCCTAGGATATACCTCAGATGAGCATGTGGATGAGGTTATCTTGGCCTTCCTGTCCATCTTCACCCCAGGCAAGCCTCCTGCTATCATGTACAATTATGCTCAGTTCATTTAAGACAGGATGCATGAACAATTCACAAGGCTGCCCAATGAAAGAGTTTTCAAGTACTCCTCAGTGTTATTTCACATGTTTTTGTATTACGAAGTAGATAAGTTCCATGTAGGCATCCAGAAGTTGGATACCAAGGGAAAAGAGAGATCAATGATGTTATGGACACCCTTGATCCATAAATACTCCACAACATTTACATACAAATACTTCATAGATTCATTTGCCTACCTAGTCATGAACACGCTGACCAGTAACACTCAACCTAGAATCAACCAAGAAATCAAGAGGGTGCTACAGTTAGCTAAGAACAACAAGGTGGGAGACTGGTACCTATACTAGAACCACATTGAGATCAGGGTTTATGGCTGCCAACCAGCCCCTAATAAGTTTCCCAAATACCTCCCTATGAGGATATTTGCACTTGAGTATTTTAGACAAATCATCAACTCTGATGAGGTCAACTTCCCAGGAGCTATGAAGAAGATACAATTTAATATAAAGAACCTATTGGGCCCCTTCATATGCAATAACATAGAAGTTGGACCTGAGGCTGACAAGATACTATAATAGATGAAATTCAGAAACAGCTTCATGTGGCAGTATGATCCTCATGGGGTCATAAACAAATTGAGAATCAAGGTCAAATTGGGACCTTTCATCCACTATGCAAGACCTAACATTGAACAATTTGTCAACCAGTCTGAGTGGTTGAAAAACACATTGATTGATATGGACATCACAGTTGTGGATGTTGAAAACATACTCATTGATCTAGAAAATAAAATTGGCTAGAGCTCTTTCCTGCAGGTTCCAAAACTAGGGGAACCAATGAGTAATCCTCCTATGTTACAGACCCTAGCCAATGAGGAGAAGAATCCAAAGAGGAATAGGGAAGAAGATTCCAGTTCTGCCATGGAGACTATAGATGAGCTTTTTTGAGCTCAAGAAAAGGCCCAAGTTGAATCTTGTGTCTGAACAGGAGGAGAACATTGAATCAGTGGAAATAACTGACACTGAAACAATGGGGCAAAGGATCAAAGACACAACTGCTTCAGGTGAAACATAATAGCCATAAACCTCCAACACTCAAATGATTGAGAGACAACAAAGTGTTGAAGTTTCTTCATTTGTCAGGCCAGATGATAGAGAAAAGGATATCAAAGACAGGTACAAGGAAATAAAAATGAGAAATGAGAAGTTGAAGGTAGAGACATACGGCCAATATTTCAAGCATACAATAGCCAACCACAACAGGTTGATGTTAGCCTTTGACATTGAAGTAGGAAAGATGCAGGTCTCATTTTTTCAGCTTACTGTTCAACAACCAAAGACCTCAGCTAATTACAAGAAGACTGATTTTAAGGTGTTGGCCAGGGATGTTCATCCCATTGACCAAATAGAGTTTCAAAAATAGGCTGGAGAAATGATTTGCTCCACCCTTACAGGAAAGGCCATGGTTGCACATAGGCTACAGGATTCACTAGATAATGTAACAGTCCAGTATAACTTGGAGAAGGCTTGCTCACAGGCCAAAGACAATAGGATCAAGCCATTGGAGGACTTAATCATTGAGCTGGGCCATGATCCTACTTACGTTAAGGCTACTAAAACATTGATCAAAAAGAAGAATTAGGACATAGTAGCTCTTCAGAAACAAGTCAAGCTACCTCATTTATAAAAACCATAAATAAAGAAGGCCCTGGAGAGCCAAACCAATCATGAAGAGATAATGGATCTAGTGCTACAACTGAATGATTAGTTAAAGGAGACGGTGAAAGAATTGAATATCTTGATTCAGCTAAAACAAGCTAGTCTTGATGATGCCCATGCAATTGTCATCCCAACAGTTACCATTGTTGTACCTTCTACTTTGGCAGCATCCTTAGCTCCCACAGCTCTAATGGCCATGACACTGCCAGCATCTATACCAACTACATAAGCAATAGGGTCAATAGCAACAGGGTCTATAGGTGATGAGTCAAACAGGTTGGTCAAAGCAATGGAAGAAATGTCCATTTAGACCACTGAGATCAACAAACTTAATGAAAAAGTGACTAGCCTAGAAACAGATTACAAACTTTCCCAAATCATTCACAAAGAAGAACAACAGAAGTCTACAAGGATGAATGAACGAATCAAAATCCTGGAGAAGGAACTAACATTAAATGAGTCAAAGCAGAACTTGGAGACATGCCAGAGGAAGCTGCAAGGATCATTCACTTCCTCAACTCCGAGAACAAGTATGAGGTATAGGAATTAGAGATACTTGACAGAACAGACACAATTTTGGAAGTGAAAAGGGTCCTCACAAAGAGGAATTTGATGTTAAACCTAGAGGATAAGTGCCAAACCATGCAGCTAGCCATTGACAGATTCATGGTCAAATTTGAAATTTTGAGGCAAAAAGGTTTCTGAATCCCTTGGTAATAAATGATAAGATGATGGCATGGGAGGACTATAATAGAAAAATCCATGAAGTGGCTAGAGATCAGGTGAATACTTCATCCATGAAGGGCATACCTATTGGCAAAGTACTATATCAAACTTTTGATAATTTGTTTTACCTCCAGCATGAGGTAAACCACCCTTTTGTCAATAAGCCTACTTTGGCCAAATATACAGAAGGAGATGAGATCTATAGGAAGATGCTCAATATCCAATTACCAGATGTTGAGACATGGGAAAAACTAAATGATTCACTGTAGAAATACACAATAAAAATGTAAAATGTACAGTAAAAAGTAAAAGGGCACAGTAAAACGATATTGACAGGTCAGCCAGGTCAAAGTGTATCAGTTGAAAGATTAGAGTGAATAGAGTATCTAGTGTGAAAACCAAACAACAAAGAAGATTAAAGGGAAAAAGATCAAAGATTAAAGCCAGCACAACCTAATAAACAGGGACAACAAGCATCAGTTCAATAACTGTCTTTATCTTCTTGCATGAAGGTTTTTCTTTCTTCTAGATTAGTTCCCAAGATAGTTTGGGATGTTTTGTAAAATATTTTTGTATAAATACTTCATAATTTGAAGTATTAAGTGTGGATTTCTATACATTTGCAAAGTTATTTTGATCATAAACCCGAGGGTTATTGTACCAATTTTCAAGTCAGTAGACTGGAGCAAGTAATAAAGAGATTGCATTACAGGATTCATATGTAGAACTATTACAGTGAAGTATTTTCTTTGTCAATTTGTTATTCTCTTATGTTTTTCACAAGCTTAAATGTTATCTAAAGTTGAATGAATTAATTGGAAATTTATCTTAGAATTTGTTTAAGTACACTTTTCTTTCCACAATTAATCATTTCTATGTTTACTTCTAGCATATGGATTTGAGAATCCTTAATTGCTCTCCCATTCCGGTTGACCTCTTTCACTTTCTTCATAAATCCAGCCTAAGGAACCCTTAATTGCAATTTGGATCCGATTGAAAACCACTTCACCATCCAGCCTTGAGATCTGAAGTAAGTCTGCTATCTTTCCCTGTAGACACTATTTTTAGAACTTGATCCAGTGCTGCTTGTCTGACATTTGACCCCATAGCCCAATGGTAAAAGACAACTCTTTTTCATCTAAGTGATCCCACCACCAAATCTAAATGAAAAACCCAAGCACAATCATAACTAGCCTAATTCAAATAACTAAACAAAGTTAGATAATAAAGAGGGAGCCCTCTCTGAGATTATGAAGGCTAGATCCTAATCTCCAAAGTTGGTTTGTGGTTACCTCTATCATTTCTTTTTCTGATGACTTAGAAGAAATTTTGGAGTGATAACATAATTGGTGGCCATAGTGGGGATTTCAATCCTTAGTCAAATAAAACTTTAAGGAAACCTTAAAATTTCATCTTGAGCCCCTAAATGTCATTTTTATAAGCTTTTCTTAAGAATTTTCATAAAAACAATTAAGAAATTAAAATTTTGCTCCTAAAAAGACTCACTATACTAGGGAAAATTCAGATCCAAACCCTGCCAATATAGTTGATGACCCAGACAGGATTTTAAGAAAACCAAAAAAGGTAGAAACTCAAGCAAGTAGTAGCCAGTTAGTTAAAGCAAATTTACTCCTCGAAGAATTATCAACTTTAGAGGAAATTCCATTTGATTTGTCATTTGATCTCTCATTGTTTAGAACTAAACCAGAGAATGCAATTCATGAAACTATGTTAGACCCTAATTTTATTTAATTCATTGAGTTGAAAAAGGTTCCTATACATCCAGATTTAGATAAATTTGTGTTGGATACTTTTGACAAGTTAGAAGCTTTAACCTCCACATTAATAAGCCATATAGATGATGCTTACCTTCAACAATCAGTTGAACTAGCTGCCCTCACTGCCGCTGCCTCTGAAATTTCTACACAATCTTCAAATACTGTAAATACACCTACATTTACTACCACCTCACAAATTGTATCCATCATAGTCCATTCCCCTAAACCAGTCATTCAACAAATTCCTATCCAACCATACTCCTCATCCTCATCTAGTCCATCTCCATCTATTTCAAGCCCTTCCTCAAGTACCAACACTTTACCCCCTAGTCAAGCCATAATCCAAGCCATGGCAGACCGATATGCACCTTTGGTTTTACCAGGACAACTCCATGCCACGCCCCAAGATTATCAAAGAAAAATATTTTTGTTTGATGCTACTAGTCAGTATACTGCCCAACAACATGTGAACAAAATGATTGACTATTTTGAGTTGCATGAGATAGATGAATCTGATGTCCAAATAAGGTTGTTTTCCCAAACATTAACTGGGGATGTTAAGAAATGGTTCAAAGCTTTAAAAGCTAATCATATTGCAAATTTAGCTTCTTTTCATAGATTATTCATTGATAGATGGGATAGAAAGAAAAACCCTCTGCAAATACTTTTTGAATATGAATACATTAGAAGAGATCTTAATGAGTCAGTTCAGATTATTGTACTAGGTTCAATGACATCTATAACGCAATCCCTAAAAAGCTTAAGGCTCCACTAGACCTAGCATTAATCAAATTCCCTGATGGTTTTGACATTGACATGTCATACCAGTTAAGGGAAAGAAGCCCTGAAACATTGGAACAAATGCAATGTAATGTTGTGTATAGAGGCCAACCTATTAGCCAAGAAAGATAGAATGAGAAATGAAAAGAGAGTGGTCATTAAAGAGGAAAATTCCACTTTTGATGGTAAAACAGATAATTTAGCAAAGAGTGTAGAGAGAATAATGGATAAATTAGAAAACATGGAAAGAAAAACTCAGTGGGAGAATCAACAACCACCCCTAATAAGAAACCCCAACTTCAGGAAGAACCCTAACACTAGAAAGAATACTATACCAGATCAACAAATTAGGCCACCCTTCCAGGAAAACTATGTTGAGGGTTCACAGAGCCATGAAGGAGAGGATGACACCCAAATAAACTTATTAGGAATAAAAAATGAAGATGTCGTTTTTCTTACTCAAGAAACAAGAATTGTATATGCTGCAATAATTGCAATTAGAATATGGGGAATCGTTCAACTTTAAATAGGGATACGAATCTACCATATAAGTTCAAAAACAATATAGCTTAAGAATTAAGAAGAACAATGAAGCTCACACTAAAAGATCAATCTAAACCCAAACTAAAAAGATAATAGAAGCTCTTGTCACTAAAATTTTACAAATCCTTCCTAGGGGAACACAGGAGACTTCTAGCCCAAAAATTGTAGATATAACTTCATATGAAACTCAAACTGAAATAGTGACTCAAAACATTCCAAATAGGAGTAATCAAAATAAAACTATTGAAACACAGACTGAAATGCCAAGTACTGAAAAACAAGATAAAAACAAAAAAACTACATTTGTTAAGGAAGATCTCATCCAAACAAGCAAAGCTCAATTGCCTTTCAACCTCAAGAATGAAATAGCAAAATTGAAAATATTAGTCCCTTTGACTGAGCTAGTGAAAAATGAATCCTATAGATCACAAATCATGGAAACTTTAAATATAGATGAAGGAGAAGATGCAGTTAATTTGAATGATGATAAACGTGAGTTATTGTTTGGCCCTGAGGTAAATGGTACTCATCAGCAAGGAGGAATCCCTCCTTTCTACATTAACCTGAACATTCATGATAATGTATTACATAATGCTATGCTAGACTCCAGGGCATCCCATAACTTGATGCCAAAAGCAATCATGGAGAGACTAAACTTAGATATCACCAGACCATATAAGCACTTGTTTTCCTTTGACTCTAGTCAAGTTAAATGCCTTGTCTTGATTAAAGATTTATGTGTAACTCTAGTCCTTTGCCCAAGAAAGAGTATTTTGACGGACATAGTAGTTGCAAACATCCCACCCAAATATGGAATGTTGTTATCTCGCTCATGGGGAGAAAAATTGCAGGGGTCCTTACAATTAGATATGAAAATATGCCACCATCTCTATTTTTGGTCAACAAAGAAAACTATATAGATAGACCTTGATGAACTACATGGTGAGTAGTGTAGAAAAACCACAAAACTTCCCTATATACTCCATGTATTTTGATATGGACTCTTTCATCTTGTACAATTCGGACCATGACAAAAAGGAAATCACAGCTGTAGTACAGAAATACAAAACAACTGACAGTGAAAACATTTTTCATGAATCACTATGACATTTGGATTTTGATGGATTTGTGAATAGACTAGGAGTAGGAGCAGGAGTGTGGATCCACAATATGGAGAATAATCATGTCGAAGGTCATGCATTTAGGTTAAATTTTAAATGCATAAATAACATGGTAGAGTATGAAGCTCTAATCTTAGGATTACAAATGGTTAGAAAACTTGGAGCCAAGAGAGTTTCTATACTAGGAAACTCAGAATTGATTATTAAACAAATTAATGGTGAATACTCTGTAAATAATCCCAGACTGAGTCAATATGGAGAGACTGTCCTAGATTTGATCAAAGACCTTCTGGAAACAAAATTTGCTGCCATTCTTAGAAAACAGAATTTTCAGGCCCACAGTCTAGCTACTTTTGCTAGTACCTGCAAATTGCCCTTTCAGCCCAACCATCAGTACACTACAGAAGTGAGACATGGGCCTGTCATACCAAACAATTTGAAGTATTGGCAGATTTTCTCACAAGATTCCCAAATTTATGACTTCATGAATGCTGAAGGTGAGTTTCAGAATTGTAATATAGATACAGACTATACAATAGATAATGACATAGATAGTGGGATAGATGTAAATATTTGAGATATAGTTAAACCCACTAATTTCACTAAATTAGAAGTAGATAACTTAGAAAATGTAGAAATAGAAGAAATAATTAATGATGATCCTGAAATTCTTAATCTTAAAAATAATTTTTTGCCTAAGGGATTAGTCCCCTTAGAAGATTTGTTTGATTCCAATGATGTAGCTAGGAAACCGAAAATGGAGCCTTTGAGAGCAAATATAGAAGAATGTAACATAGGAACTGAAGAAAAACTTAAACTCATTAAATTATCAAAAGCCTTACCTCCAGATCAAAAGGTTAAATACATAAATCTGTTTAAATAGTTTCAAGATGTATTTGCATGGAGTTATGAAGACCTAATGTCTTATGACACCGGCATAATTCAACAAGATACCTATCAAAGAGGATCTTAAACCTTTTAAACAGACATTTAGGAGAATTAATCCAGTTCTTATTCCATCTATTGAGAAGGAAGTAAATAGAATGTATGATGCCTAAATTATAGCTCCCATTAGATATTCATATTGGGTTTCAAACTTAGTCACTACTAGGAAGAAGACTGGAGAAATCAGACTTTGTGTTGATTTCAGAAATTTAAACAAGGTCTCATTAAAATACAACTATCCTTTACCAAAAATGGACCATATCCTTCAGACGGTAGTAGGATCATCCAGAATTTCATTGCTTGATGGATTTTTTGGATATAAATAGAACTTAGTTCAACCAGAGGACCAAGCCAAAAATGCATTTACTACTCCTTGGGGTACCTTCATGTATTTGAAGATGCCTTTTGGATTAATGAATGCAAGAGAAACATTTCAAAGAGCTATGGATATAGCTTTTTCCAAGTAGATCCATGACTTCCTAGTGGTTTACCAAGATGACATCACAGTATTTTCTAAATCTGATAATGAACACCTAGATCACCTGAGAAGAGTTTTCATTAAATGCAGGAAATTTGGTATTTCCTTAAATCCCCAAAAGACACTGTTTGGTCTAGAAGAAGGTAAATTGTTGGGACATATAATATCCAAATATGGAATTAGAATAGATCCTGCTAGAATAGAGGCAATCTTGAATATCACCCATCATAGAAACATCAAAGAATTGCAGTAATGTTTAGGCAAAATTAATTTTCTTAGGAGTTTTATTTCAAATTTAGCAGAATTGATTAGAGAACTAAATAACATGTTAAGAAAAGATTCATCACTAAAATGGACAGTGGAAGCTAAACAATCATTTGAGGCTATCAAAAAAGCCCTTACCAAAACTACAGTACTTATAAGTCATGACTTTCAAAAAGATTTTATATTTTTTTCTTTTGCTTCAGAACATACTATTGCAACAGTCTTGTTGCAAAAGAATGATCAAGGATATGAACATTCCATTGCATTTTTCAGTAAATCTTTAAGAGATGCAACCCTAAAATACAACATAATGGAAAAAAAAGCATTAGCTTTAGTGAAAGCTATTAAAGATTTTAGAGCATACATCTTGTATTCACACATCACTGCTTATGTTCCAAACTCAGTAGTAAAGGACATTTTGAAACAAAATGGGCCTAAAGGGAAAATAGGCAAATGGATTGCCACAATTTTGGAATATGACATAGAAATAAAGCCTACTAAGCTTATCAAAGGCCAATATTTAGCCAAACTCATGGTTGAATCGAACGGTTAGGCCCTAGATATAAATTTCATTGGTGCCACTGATGATCAGGAAGAGATGGCGACTCCATAGATCGGTGAACCTTTTACAGATTCACCTTGGTATGTAGATATCATATTTGTATTACTAAATTTACAAGCTCCTCCTGGTTTATCCAGAACTAAAGCTAGATTTTTGAAAATGGAAGCAATGAGATATTGTATCATAGATAATGCTTTATTTTTGAAAGATAATGGTGGTATTCTTTTAAATTGTTTACTGAAAGATGAAGCCAATAAAATTATGCAATAATTTCATGTAGGAGATTGTGGAGGACACTTGTATTGGAAGACTACTGCTGAAAAAATTCCGAGGTTTGGTTTTTACTGGCCCACTCTTTTTGCAGATGTTAAGAAACATGTGACCTCCTGTCATAAGTGCCAGATATTTGAGGGAAAAAGAAATCTTTTACCTTTACCTCGCAAACCCATCTCCAAGAAATTCCATTTCAATAATGGGGGTTAGACTTCATTGGAGAAATACACCCAGCCTCCTCAGCCTAGCATAAGTGGATTTTGACAGCCATTGATTATTTTACCAAATGGATAGAAGCCATCCCTTGTAGACAAGCTACAAACTCTGCTATTATCTTCTTCCTTGAAATAATATTCTGTCAAGATTTGAATGCCCCCAAAAGCTCATTACTGATAATGCAACTGCTTTTAAATCCAAGAAAATGGTAGACTTTTGTAACAAATACCACATCACCCTTGGCCACTCCACTACCTATTACCCTTGAGGTAATGGACTTGTAGAATCCTCTAACAAAATCCTTGTCAATATCATTAAGAAATTACTGGAAGACAAAAAAAAGACATGGAACAAAAACTTAGTCAATGCCTTATGGGCAGATAGACTAACTACCAAAAAGTCCATTGGTACATCTCCGTATTAGCTAGTATATGGGATGGATGTTGTTTTTCCATCCTCTTTGGGAGTGCTAGTGATGAAGATCATCCAGGACTTGCAGGTAGAACCAAATGATTTCCAGAGGAGGATAAATCAAACAATACACTTGCAGCAAATTGAAGAAGAAGTCTATGTCAAATACAAGTAATCCAAGATAAAATCAAAAATATATTTGATAAAAAGACTAAAGCTGATGATTTTTACATAGGTGACAAAGTTATTAGATGGGATTCTAGAAGAGAAGACAAGGGAAAAAATGGCAAATTTGACTTTCTGTGGCAAGGCCCTTATGTCATTTATGGTTATAGAGGTAACAATGGTTTTTTCTTGAGAGAGATAGATGGATCAGATCTACTAGGAGGACCTGTCAATGGTAGAATGTTGAAGCATTAATTTTCCATAGATTAATAATAGTTCACTTTAATTTACTCATTGTATATAACAATGCAGAGTTTAGATTGGATTGAATGGTAATCTTTTGAAGTTCAAGCCCGGAGAGAAGGCCCTGAGCTTTGAAAGGTTCACCATCATAAGTATGAATAAAGTAGAATCACAGACGGATAATTTACAAGATAGCTTCAGTCACATTTCTAGAGGCTATTGATCTCAAAGTTCTTGACATTTCACCACGAAATGCCATCCCCATGTGGAGCCACTGTTAGGGTCTTATAATAATAGGATTCATAATTTTGAATTGGCTATGTTTAGTCTTGTAATATTGTACATACTTTTTCTTTCTACAAAAAGTTTTCTATATTGAAAATTAAAAAATGTAAAGAGGGTATGTCCTAAAAGAATAATCAAAGGACAAAAAGAAAAAGAAAAGTGAAAAAAAGTGAAAAATATGAACCCCAGACAAAAATAGATCATAAACTGTGCAAATTCAAGTGCCACTGCTTTTATGTGCAACATAATGGTTGTGTGCAGCTTGTCATAAATTCCACAACCCATGATAGTCAAGTAGCTTAATCTTGACTAATTCATGCTTTAAATTTCATGTTTATAGATAGAGAATAAAGATCTAGCCAAATTGTTTAACCTTGGCAGATCAATAGTTAGGTAGAGAATAAAAATGTGCTCATAAGCTTAATATGAGCCATTCGAATTTATAAGGTTCGAATTAGATAGTTTATTTGTCAAAATAAAAAGAAATAAAGGGTCTTCTAGCTCAAATGCACCCAATAAAGTGAAGAAAAAATGTTTAGGTAAATAAATGGTAGGTAGAAGAAAGGTTGCAGATGTAGAAGGTTGTTAAATATTGAGCACATTTATCATGCTTAAACTTATGTTTCAGTGTGTAGGAGCATTTATGAGAGTGAAAGGAAGTTCACTAGCTTACGTTATTAACTTCTCCTCATTTCATTTTACCCCCCACATGCTTTCTTACTAATTTCCCCATTATCCCATCATTTCTTTTCAAAATACCATTTTTTCCCTTCATTTTGACCGTTACCCCTTGGTTTCACATATTTCCCTAGTAAATTACCCTCCAAAGGTCATCCCCCTACCCAAAACCTTTTTTTCCCTAGTGTGAAACTCGTTCCTCATTGAGAAAATGACCTCCCCCATTATTAATTTCCATATTTTACCTCTAAAACCCATGAAACCCCCTTATACTATGTTTTATCCCCCCTGTATTATTTAATTAATTCTCTGAATTCATGTTTTCCCAAAAAACCTTTTAACCCACCACCTTTTGTGTGGTTAAGAAAACCCCGCCACAATAAACCTTGGTCCCACTCCATTAACCCTCGCTTATATTTAATCCCCACTTTGTTTATTAATTAAATACAATTAATTGTAATTAACCCCTCAGGCCTCGCAAATCGACCCGATTTCCCTTTGTGCATCCTGACTGTGTGACAACCAGTAGATCTTCCACCCCCAGATCTGACGGCGTGCATTCATATCATGCTCATTCCCTCCCCGACCTTTACCAGCTCGAGAGCATGGGAGATTCGCGGTTTTTCTTGGGCCTTATTATGCTACGTGGCAGCATCAGGTGAGATCGCGTGCTCTCAAGAAAATACTTCCTGCTCTCCAAAAATGGTGCAATGACCCCTAAAACTGCCTCCTCACCAAAAGCTAAAACCATCCACTGTTCATTTATGAATTTCGTGCCAAATTGTGACCATTGCTAGTTAAAAGGCCAGAGAAGCCCATTTCGACCCTTTTCGCTCATTTGCACTATGAATGTTTCCCAAGCCTTCTTGCACCACCCTGAGCCTCTGTAATCGAAATTGACCATCGTTTACCTCCTGAACAAGTTCTGGACGCCCAATTCAAGCATCCAGTGCATAGTGGAAGCCACCATACCATCTACAGTCACCATTGAAACCAATTTTTAGTTACTACCACCAATTTCCAGGTATTTTTGGGAAAACTAGATTGACCCTCTAAATTTGATAACGTACAGTCAGGTTTAAAGATTAATTATTTGAAATTAATTAATGCATTTCCCTAATTAAAGAGTAATTTTCTTGTATACACAAAACCCCTCTTTCACTAACTGCAATTACCCTCTCATTGTACCAGAGTTTCCCAACCCTCACTTCTATAGCCAATACAAGCCTAATCCAAATCCATAAACTCAGTCATGGCTTCCTAGACCTCTCTAGATGTGAGACCTGTGTCAACCCCTCACCTGGACATTGACCATTTGGCACTAGCAGAAAAGGATTTCCAAATAAAAGATACTGCTACCCCAACCTACCATCTGAAGCTCCACTACTGGAGTGAGGATAGATTCTTGAACCATGCCGATAAGATCCATTTGTGGGAATCCAATTTACCCAAATACCTATTCCCAAAAGTTCACCCATTCCCTAATATCATACATTTTTGTCAAGCCTGCTATATCCCTATCCAAAGGGCTACTGTTGCCCCAAACCAACAGCTCTTATTCACCATCACACCAGAGTTTATCAATCAAATGTTGCAAGTCCAACCTAGCCCTAATCAAACCCCTCTATCCATTGGAGACCTATTGGAATTATATATCACACTGGACCTGGTTAAGATGAGGAAAATCTTCCAGACCTTGAACATTGAAGACCGCCACACTCCCACAGATACTCCACCTTATGCTGCCACCACTTTTTCATAGATGGGTAGACATATAATCACCATGCTCTCTTGCATCCTAGGATATACCTCAGATGAGCATGTGGATGAGGTTATCCTGGCCTTCCTGTCCATCTTTACCCCAAGCAAGCCTCCTGCTATCATGTACAATTATGCTTATTTCATTGTAGACAAGATGCATGAAAAATTCATAACACTACCCAGTGAAAGAGTTTTCAAGTACTCTTCAGTGTTATTTCACATGTTTTTATATTACCAAGCAGATAAGTGTAGGTTTTAACCCCGTACAGAAATTACCTCCATAAAAACTCTAAAACACAGAAAATAAACAATGCGAGAGCATAACACATAAAACACATATACACAAAGATTTCCCCTGGATCCCAAAACTGGGACTACCAGCTTGATTTTTCATTATGTTCCTTTCAATGTTACAATACATATTTATACATGTTG
>APFE030945228.1:124796-163374 GCA_000404065.3 Pinus taeda | reverse complement strand
TACATGTGCTCTTCATCAGATTTAGAAAACATCGTCAAATCATCTAAATACACCACCAAAAAGACATCCTTCTCGTTTGCAAAATCCAAGTCCATAGCACGCTGAAATGTGGCACCCGCATTCTTCAAACCAAAGGGCGTTTTTGCGTAATGAAAGGTTCCCCATGGAGTGGTGAACGTTGTCTTGTCTCGGTCATCCTCATGGACAGAAACCTGGTTATATCCAGAATAACCATCAAGCAGTGACATGCGGGATGCTCCCACTACTCGCTGAAGTATATGATCCATTTTGGGCAGTGGATAGTTGTCCTTCAATGAGACTTTGTTAAGATTTCTGAAATCAATGCATAAGCGAATCTCCCCTGTCTTCTTCCTTACAGGTACCAAGTTGGAGTTCCAATCTGAAAATCTGATTGGCACAATGATCCTTGATTTGTACAACCTGTTGATCTCCTTTTCAATAGATGGCAACAACTTTAGATTTAGCCTTCTCAACTTTTTTCTGAATGGTTTTTGATTGGGCTTGATGGGTATAGTGTGCTGAATTATATTGGTGTCATATGTCTTTAAGTCGGAATAGTCCCAAGCAAACACATCTGTCTGCAAATGAAGACATCAAACTGATATATTTGTCCTTGATCTTTGGCAGCAATGCTTTGGACAATTTTACCAATTTAGGATTTGCAGCTGTTCCGATATTGACCTCTTCCACACCCTTCTTTGTTGGCTGCAATGTTGGCTTGCAAGCTACATCATCTTGATCAAAGAGTTCTTCTAGAGGTATCAAGCCTTTGGGAATAACGTTATTCTTCAACTGCAACACGTCCATTTCATTGATCTGCATTTCATCTGTACCATTACCTTTTCCATCATCATTTTCTTCATCAATTGAGGTCTCTTTAAACTTGCCTTTGTTTTGCAGAAAATCATCAATCTCCTCATCATCTTGGAACACTTTCCAATATCTTTGATTGTCTGGAATGGTTGGACGGTGCTTGACATGAATTTCGAATTTTTTACTAGAGTTCATTGGGATCTTCAAACTACTTGCTGCCTTAGCAAGAGCATCAGCAATATTATTTTGTATACGAGACACACATATCAAGGTGTATTTTGAAAATAATTTCAAAATGTTTAGGACTGCATTATGGTAGGCCCACATCCTGGGATGCTTTGCTTGATATTCACCTCTGACCTACTTGATAACCAATTCGGAGTCGCCATATACTGAAATCCTCTTGGCGTTCAGCTTTCTTATAATCTTCAGGCCAGCAATCAGAGCTTCATACTCAGCTTCATTATTTGAACACTCAAAAGCCAACTTGTAAGAGCATACCCGTACATTACTAGGGACCTTGTTTGGGGCGGAGAAAGGACTGCGTACCCAAATTCCAATTCCCACACCATCATTTCCTACTGATCCATCGAAATCCATGGTCCACAAACCTTCTTCCTCCTCTTGCAAGTGCTGGAAATCTATTTGTTGTGCCTTGTCTGCTTGCTGTCCATTGCTTTCAGCTGATTGCCCAACGGTGTTCTGTTGTTCTTGTTCTTCTTTCTTCAAAACTTCTCTGAAATTTTATGTTATTTCTGGAATATCATCTGCTTCTACCAACTGACTATCTATATCATTTAAACTATCTAAATATAAAACAAAAGACTCTAAATCTGTATGTACATAGTTAATAGGATGATTTATTGGTTTCTCCTTGCTTGTGATCATGTACTTCATTTTTTGTTCCCGATACAATTTCCTCATTTGTCCGAATACTGGAATCGTTGCATAGGAGAAATCTAGCTGTAGTGTCCCTTTTAGTTTCGCTATCCAAGACCTGGAAAGAAGCATGCCAAACCTTGGAGGAATGTCTACTACCACAACATCCATCAAAACATTCTTCATTGGGAGCTGATCCAAACTCACAACCAAGTCTTTGATGAGACCTATACATCTTACTCTGCTAGAATCAAATGAATATAGATCATGATATTGTCGGGTGATGTCAAGACCAAGCTTATCCATGATTGCCTTGGGCATGAGATTGTGAGAAGCTCCAGAATCGAACATGGCATTATGTAACAAAAAATCATGCAACCTTAAACTGATGTAAAAAGGTGGCACCTCACTATCAGTAGACTCACCATTTGATGCTGGCCCAAAAATCATTTCAGGTTGATCATCTTCGACATTCACCATGTTGGACATTGGGTCCAAATTCAACATTTTAGATACTTGTCCTTTATAACTGTTGTTCTTCAATATTTCAGTCAAAGGGATGGATATCTTTAGTGTAGAAATCTCATTCTCTAAATTGAAAGTGGGAATCTTTTCTACCTCTTTGACTGGGATTTCTTTCTTCTCCCTTTCTTTCGATGTAACTTGCTGATGTGATGGTTCTGTTGATGTTGATTTGCTGCTCTCCGGATCAACCACCTCCTTTCCTTTCCTTTGTGTAACTACTGGATCATTCTTTGACGCTTCAACATCCTTCTTTTTCTGAATGGGTCTGACCGGCACATATCTGTTTCTAAGTGAATATCGTTGCTGTTGGGCGGACCAAGCATTCATGTAGCCTCTTTGATATTCATCTGATTGCTCCTCCAAGACGGTGTCGCTTGCTAGAATGAAATCTCCATCTTTGTGTGCAGCTGAATTCTCTGCATACTCCTCCTCTTCAGTGAGATAAGTAGGCAAATCGTCAAGAGTAAAGAGATGATTCTCTTCGCCTATTACATTCCCATCTTCATCTAATTCCGGTCCATGCACCAAAATTTTGCTGCAAAGGTGTCTGTACTGGTTGTTGTGCAATCGGCTCTTGAGCTCACTGATCTCTCTGTCTTATTCTATACATGGTTGTTGCTGGCCACGGAAGTTAGGATTTCTAACTTGTGGCTCTGGTTTGTCAAGTTTCACTCTTTCAAGCATCTTCTCTACCTTTCGAAGTAGCTGATCTACCGAGGAAGATTCTTCCTTTGCAGTGACCTTCTTCTCTGCCTTTGCTCTATCTCTCTTGGTCAGCAGATTTGCTTCAACGCTGACCGCTATCTTCTGCATGTCTTCCATTGTGGCCGGTTCTCTTTCTCTCAATTGATAAGCCATGTCTGCATCAAAACCATCTGGGAACTTCAACATGGCTAGTCCCAGAAGTGGCCTTAGATTATCTGGAATCTCATTATAAACTGTATTGAATCTAGTGCAATAATCTTGGACCGACTCACCAGCGTTTCTTTTGATTTGCTCATATTCGTCCAGAATTTGAAGAGGATTCTTCTTCACTTCCCAGCGGTTCAAAAATTGTCTTTGTGAGTCAGCCAAGGTAGCGATATGAGCAACCGGCAAACCTCTGAACCATTTCCTCACCTCACCTGCAAATGTTTGTACAAAAAGTCTCGTTGCCACATTCTCCGCATTGATCTCATGTAGTTTATAGAAATCTGCCATTCTGTCCACATGTTGCTGAGCAGTAATGCCATTAGGAGTGCCATAAAAAAATGGGATTTTTCTTTGGTAATCAGTGGGCATATCATCTAAAACTTGAGGAAAAACGAGAGGTGCAAAACGAGCAGCCATCACTCTTGGTGGATTTTTCGTCGAAGGTTTTGGTGGAGTGTGCACAATTTTTAAGGGACTAGCAATTGGAGTTTGAAGCTAAGCTACTATGTAGTTATCAATAGACCGGTTAGCCCTTTTCGTCTCCAAGTCTACAAGAAACTGTGGATTGTGGATAGTAGAGTCAACCGCTCTTTCGAACTTGGTTTCGAACAACGATAATTCAAAATGCTTATCAAACTCTAGCTCTTCAATATACTCAAAAATGTTTGAGCACGAATGGGCTTTAAGCACGGGCGATATAGAGCTTTCTTGACGGCGAATTCTTGAAATCAAATTGGGATTTTCGTAGATGTGCAGAGGGTCAGGATCTGGATTAGCTCTATTGTATCTTCAAGAAGCCAGCGTGCTATTGGGAAAAATCAAAGGACACAACCAACTTTAATCAGCCTATCAAATCCTAAACTTATCATCCAGAAGCTTAGAATTATTAAGAAACAAGGGGATTGATTTGTTCCCCAGTGGAGTCGCCACTATGTTAGCACCTAAATCTACCTTAGGCTGAAAGAAGGCAAAATTCAGGGTAACCATAAACCAAGCTCAGTCTGGTAGCTAGCCCTACCAGAACAGGAGAGGGCTCTCTCCGAGTCACACTCAGTGAATAGATAAATGAAAGGGCCTGAGATGACTTACAGTGAACTATTTATCTTAGGCTAGTAAGTGAATATGGATACAAGAAGTGATTTTTATGAATGACTGTGTTTCTGGGATGATATGGGACCAATGGACCTCAATGAACAGAGAACTTAACACAAAGGCATGGATTATTTCGTGAGGCAAGGTAGGCGGAAAGCCTAGCAATTTAGTTTAAGATAGTGCAAAATGGAGAGATTGATTAAGAGGGTAAGAAGGGCATGGACAACATGAATCCTTTTCAACAGAAGAATGAACACTGAACATGAAATTTTCCCACATGCAGAGCAATAAAATTGAATTCTACCTTAGCTAACTTAGAAAATTTCAATGGAAATGAATATGAAATGAGCTATAAAACATAACAAGATACATGTGAAACATAAAAGACACATTTGCTACACTCACAACCACATGAATCTCATGAAACAGAGCCACTGCCTTTCATTAATCCTCTGTAAAAAATATACAATGTAGAAACAGAGTTTCTTTCCCACAGTCTCCCAGAAGTTACAAGCCAACCAACCCTTTGCAAATGGTTTGTATACAATATATAGAATGTTCCATGAAGAGATAGAACGCCCAAGGGTTGGGGAGTTACTTGAATCATTACAAAATGAAGGTGGAGAGCCAAACATCAGCTACAGGGGCAGCGCCACAAACATGACAAACGGCTTGGGTGACCCTTTGTCTTCCTTTGACAATTGGATAGATGCCCATCTGGAGTGAAAATACTTTAAAATCCACCTTTGGTGCTGAAAAAATGAAGTGCAGATGAGGGGGCCCACTTATGAAAAGTCGCGAAGCGAAATTTCGCGAAACAGAGGCAATTTGGGCCTTTTTTCCTATATGCGTCGCGCCCTTTCTGTATGCGTCATGCCACTTTGAGGCCAGTTTTGAGGCACTTGCAGGAGTCCAAAATGTGCCCAAGTGTGCTCGTTGCAAAGCCTGTCCTATCTACTTTCCAACCCAAGTATAATTTTTGAATTTGGAGCTCATTTTCCCCTCCAAATCTTCATTCTCCCAAGACTACTTTCTGTGTGTCAAAATAGGGGCAGTGAGGCCATTGTTTGGGTGTTTTTGACCTCCTGGAGACTCAAATCATGCACAAATTTCTTGCCCAAGTGCCAGTAGTCATTATTTTTCATGTTGAATCCAAAAATACAAACCATTTCTCATTTGGAGCTCCCAATCCTACGCGTCGCGCCGGTGGTGCGGCGCATATAGAGAAAAAACCCGTGTTTGTGCCAAAAAATTTCCATGCAACCAAAATTTTCCCAAATTCCTTGAAATTTGGGCTGGAGGTTTTTTAAGAGGCACTATGTTGGGCCACAGAAGCATTAGCCAATATTCGAAGCCGATCTTTCTCTTTTGCCTCTTTTGTTGCTCTGCTTAGTCTGTCCTTCAAGCTCCTTATTCAAGCCTTTGCGCTCATGTTCTGTGCCCCGTAATGACAAGCCATCCTCCTCAGTATGGTTTTGTCCCTGTTTTCCTTCTCCAGCAGTCTCTCCAAGTGTAGATTGACCCGATCTAACCAAGACTCATGGTCGTTGTTGATCTCTTGCTCCAAGGTAGTGAGCTCAATCCTCCTCTGCTGGGCAGCTTGTCGATTTTCACGGATGCTTTGCAGCTCCATGATCGTCTGCTGGTTCTCAAGCTATTTGTTTCTCTGCTCCAGATACTTGATGACCCATCTAGCCCTCTCCATATTGAGTATCAAGTCTTGGATCTCCGAGTCCTGCTCTTGAATGGTCATCCTAAGTTTGGCATTTTCTGCCTCTGCCTCATCATCCTGAATGAGGATGACATCGGTCTCCTGTACACCTGAGGGCCCCTCATCATGCATGGGATTCTTGCTCTTGTCTAGTACCTGTGTCGCTGATGTGGGAAGCGAGGCCCCTTCCACCCTGGGTGGAGATAACACTCGCTTTGCTGCTGCAAACAAGTGCCTAGTGCCTCTCTTATATGTAATGAAAGTTGGCATGGTAGTGGTCTCATGATGCTCATGCTGATAAGAAGGACCACCCAACTCCTGCTCTGGCTCTGATAGTACCTGTGATGTGCTGAAGAAATCCTGGGAAATGAAGTCCTCCCAAGCAATGCCCTGCAATCCCAACTGATGATCTACCAAAATCCGGATAAGAGCAAAGTGATACACACTATTAAGCTGCTACTGAGGGATCTTATGCAGCATGAAGGTGTTCATCCTCTCTATATTCCTGTATATGAAAAACAGGAGGTTCATCATCCTCAACCTGGTAAAGTGCATGAGCAAGCGGATGTGATAGGCATACAGTCGAGAGAACCTCCCCTCACAGCTGAAGTATTTCATGATCAATCTCATGAGCGGAGCATACTCATCTTTCAAGTATCTGAAAGGAAAGACTCTTGTGAGCTCATTCAAGAATATGGCTTTGATGTAAGGCTCATAGTGTTGCCTTTCCACCTTCTTATTCTTATGCCACTGTTATCCAACATTTGGTATACCTATTGCCACTAATATAGCTTCGGGTGTCAATGTGAAAGTGACCCCGACCAAGGTAGACTGACCTCCATGTAGATGAAGCACAAACAAACGGGCTAACTCATGATGGACTCTGACATTTGCCACCCTTTGACAAAATTCAAAACATGATAGGTGCTGGAAACATGACATGGCAAGAGGGCATGCTTGTAACTCGGTGAGGGTAGTGGGTTCGTCCCTGACATGTTTGCCACTCTTGTGGTGTCTCCTAGGAGCCTGCTCTTTTGAGGATGAGTCACTCTGTGTCTCCCTCTCATACTCAGATGAATGTGTCATGACATGACTGCAATGTGGACTGTGATTAGGCTGCCCTTTTGATGATGGTGTGTGGTTGGGTGCCTTTGTAATATCTGTTACCAAGGGGAACAATGAAACAAGGATTGTTAGGAAGGGAGTGATGAAATGGGGATAGGGTTTATAGGGAGAAATTTGTTAGGGATATGGGAGGAGTTTGGGTATTTTGATGGGGTAGGGTTTTGGGTTTTAATTGAGCAATAGGAGGAGGGGAAAGGGAATATGAGTTTGGTAGTGTTAGGGTAGTGATAATAGGAAAAAATGACATAGGGGAATAAGGGACAGGGGTAGGGTAGGAAAAATAAGCCTTGGCAGCAACAACATTGTTACACAACCCTAGCAAAATGGTTTTTCTTTGGTGTCTTCTTGTGTTTGCTTTATGAAATGTTTTTGCATTCAATCACCGGCAATAACCCGCCATATCTTTATCAAATTTGATGCACAAGTGAGTTTGAGAGCCTACCTTGCAATTAGAGGGGCTTCACAAAAGATTTGAGGGAGTTTTGGCACGTTCTGGGCGCTTTGTCTCTGTGCGCCGCGCCCTGGGTATGCACCGCGCTAGTTATAAGTTTGAATTGTGGGCGAGTGTTGTGTGCGCCACGCCCTGTGTGTGCGCCGCGCCCCTGCCTGTGTGCGTCGAGCCCCTATAATCACCTCCAAACTGCTCCAAACCACGCAATTGCTCGCTCCATGACCTTGCAACATTTTTCCTATGCCTTGATTGCGGAATGAGTTTGATTTGTGATGAAAACTTGTGTATAAGGCTTGGAGGTGATGGATTACATTTTTGCCTCTTCAAAACCCCATTTTTCCAATGTTATGTTTTGGCACTTTTTCACTGACTTTAAAACACACTGATTTTCACTTTCCCTTTGAAATGTTAGCTCAAATGATGAAATTTCTGCACTCTTTGCAGGGATTGCATGACAGGACATTTGGCCACAGAAACCATGATTGCATCTGAAAAAATAAACTGGCGACTTTTTTGCAAATTTTGTCATAAATGATAGTGTTTGACTTTTCTTCAAAACAGAGTTTTGAAGAAGAGTCGGAGTCTATCTGCATGATGATGAAGCTCTCTAAACCATAACTATGGAAGGGCCTCACTCTCGCCTGCATGGCTTTAATGGACATGTTCAAAGACCAAATTGATGAATTCCTAGACCTAGACCTCGAAATGACCTTTGTCCTTTAACGGACCAGACCTTGACTGTCATGGACTTTGATGATGATTGACAACAAACCTGAGCCAGTAGGAGCCAGACATGAGGGGGAATGACTATCATAACCTTCTCCGTCAGATTATGGCATGCCCCTAGCAGAATGCAACTGGGAGAATGGAGCAGGACGCCTAAACATGAAATGCATAAAGAGTTTTGATCTCTGACGGAGGACTAACCAGACCGACTCTAACACCAGTCACATGCATGCCCATGTCATGGGAGCGAATGGGGGTTTAATTCATTGAAAGGCTAGGTTAACTCAGGGGTTGGGCACCTAGAGTGGTGGATTAGCTCCTAGGGGTTGTGTAGCACCTAAGGGAGGTATGTGAAGTGTTGGTTCGTCGATTCCACTTCCTTAACTGCACTTAGGGAGCCGAATCATATCATAGTAACTCCTCATCACATGTTTACCTTGATGGAATGACTAGCTTGAGTAAATGTGGGAGGAGGGTGTTACGAATTCCTACTTCTTTGCTACCAATGTATCTTTCTTCTTTCTCCAAGTCTATCTCTGGGTATAATGTCAGTTTTCTAGCTGTATGTAATTGCTATCCCCAGGTTCTTTTTGTAATGGGGCAGTTCTGCTATGTTGAGTGCTCTCGGGCTCTGACCCCTGTAGCCTCAACTCCATGTAAAAATATTTTGCTTTACAGTTAATAGAATTTAGTCTTTGCAGAGAAAAAAAAAACATGGACAAATTTCATTATATTCTAAAGTGGATTTAGGGTGGCTCATGTATTATGCAAACTCCACACAATGAGATTTAAGGGAATACGTGCATGGCTAATATGAAGTGGAGAATTCATTCAACACACTAATGATTTCATAATGATTTCATAATAATTGTTCTAATTATTTCATGTATATTATTATTTAGTACATAATGATGGTTACACTATAACCTTGGTTGTAATATGTCTTAGATCTAGTACAAGTCTTCCTCTTTAAAAATTCTTTGTCTTGAAAGCAATGGAAGAGATAACAACTTCTAAATAAATGAACCATCTATTTGTAGTGGCCAAAATGTAGTGGCCAATCTAGGGTGCTAGATTAGACTAGATTTATTATCAACCAAGGTAGGTAAACTTAGAGGCATGTGTCTAAAGTCTATAGACATAAAAGGATTCATAACTAAGTGTTTATTGTGACAGGCTGCAGCACTCCTTTACAGAAGGTTAAAATATGTTTCCTCTCACTTTAACACTCAGATCACCTAAGTTATCTAACTGTCCTAAGGATACAGTGTATTGCTAGACTGGTTTTTTAATCCCTTTACAATGATGTTATGCACAAAATCTCTGTCTAGTTAACACTTAAGCATTCATGAAAAATCAAAAGCATACTGAATTTTAAATGCATGAAAACAGAGTCTATGGAGATGCTTTAAAATCTAACGATGGATCAAATCTCTTACAAGATATGGTTCAATGATCTAACAATCAAATCTTTTAAGATATCACCATAAATACCATTTGCAAGAATTTCTAATCAAATCGATAAAATCACAAGCATGGAAATAACACTCAACACTATTCACACTACTCGAATTTAAAAATGTTATGGAAATGAAATTAACAGTATACCAATCCGCGTAGGGCCCATCCACGCTTCAATGGCACACTGAAGTAACCTCAAGCAACGAGAGTATTAACACATAAACATTGCTGGAGTAACACGGTAACTGTAATTAAGTTTTGAAGATTGCAATCACATACAAGAGTTCTGTTCTCAAACAATACACAGAGATAATAATCATAATTGTTCTTGAAAACAAAATAATACACATTCTTTATCTGCTTGCCCCTATCTAAATTGAATGTACATTCATTAAGCAGATGTTTCTGCTTTTACAAAAGAGTGATTTTTGGTCTTTTCTAATCTAAACCGATTTCCAAAAAAACAAAACGAAACCGGTTTGGGAAACCATGGCTTTTTGCTGCCTTTGTAAACAAAAAGGGTTGGGTTTGACCAGCATTGACCGCATAACCAGGAGCTTTTGATTTGCTGTTGCATCGAGTTTTCACCATGCATGTACATTCCAGGTCTCGTTCCTATCCATTGCTTTGGTTTGCCTGTCATGGCACGTGTCAGATGATAAACCATTTACAAGATGTCATGACTTCCTGTAATCTTTTTGTTGAAAATTCCTAATTTCTAACATAAAAATTCATAAATTAACCTTAATGTAAACTAACAACTATAATGCTATTAATTAATCAATTTCGATGGATATGAGGGGTCTATTGAAGAAAAAGCTAGACAAATGATGGTGTTTCTAGAAGAAAAAGATGGAAATGGAATGGTACCAACATCTCCCCCAAGCTCAATGACTTAGCATGTCCTCATGCTAATCCTGATGCGTTGCCTCTATACTTTGTTCCTGTCTGTACCTCTGCTGCTTTTAACAATGCATCTATGTTCTTCTGAGCTTGGGCATCTTTCTGAATGTGGAGCTCATGTTTCAAATTCTTGTATTTCTCCTTAAGGGCTTTCTTTTGAGTATACCATTTGGTTGCCCACTTGCAAATGTCAGTTTGTTCAGCCTTGAGCTCTTTGATTTGCTCCTTAAGCTTCTCGTTTTTCTACTGGGTTTTCTTACTCTGAGTTCTCAACATTTTGTTGTCCCTCTTAATGACTTTCTCCATCATGTTGGCATCCATCAGTTCTTCTTTTAACTTTTCAATTTGTTTTTCCAGCCTCCTTTGTTTCTTGATTGCAAGTGGTGACTCTTTTCCTTGACTATTGTTGCTCTCAACTTCCATTTCGGCCTCCGGTCCAGGCTGTGAGTGAGCACTACTCTCGATGTCCATCGGTGCATGTGCATTTGATTCTCGTTGACCTTCTTGTGGTTGGGCCTTTTGTACTCTCCTGGATCTTCTTGTATATGTAGTGAAAATTTTATCTTGCTCAATTTTTTGGGCAGCTTCTTGCCTCATCTTTCTCGTCCTCACACTACTACTAGGTGGAGGGAAATTGCTTGACTTGCGCACAGGGATCTCTTCATCAATGTCAAGCATAAATCCTGAGTGCTCTTGCTGTTCTTGTTCATCCTCTCCATCTTTGATTTGATTGGCAACCAGAAATTCCTTCCATGTCTTTCCCCTTTTCTGCACTTCAAATTCAATGAGAATTTTAATTAACCCAAAATGATATAAGCTTTTGTCCTCATTACCCTTTTGCTTTTGGATAGTTTTTGACATCTTGGTCAAGCTCTGCAAGAGGAAATAGGGTAAAGTAATGGTGCACTGCCCTTTTAAATGTAACATGAGTTTGATGTGGTATAAATAGACTATGCCGTAACGACCCTCACACGTAACAAATTTCTGAATGATAAACACCATTTCATCCCATGGATGCATCAACCAGCTCCTAGGGACACCCTTCTTCCAGTTAACAGATGAAACCCTCGACCTAGACATGAATTGGGTCCATGATTTTTCCTTGAATTGTTTTGTTTTGAAGTATTTTTCTCCTTCTAGACTGATCCCCAAGGATTGTGCTATGGTGTCTTCTAAAATCCTAAATGATAAGTTGCCTATCAATGCTTTCTCTCCATTAAATGTAAAGGCAAACTATTTAGTTACTTCTTCATTGCTCCCATTAAACTTCTCCAAGAAGGGTAGCCATTGTTTTTCTCTTAAAATTGCAATACAATCATCATGGTACTGAGAACTATCAAATGTGTTTGGCTCTACTCTATTAGTCATTTTGACAGAGAAGCTCCTGCTCTAACCCTCTTCGTTTATGCTTAGTAATTCAACAAGGGTCTCTGGATTTGTTACCTTTGATTTTCGCTCCACACAACTGACCTGGTAGCGCCCTCTGTTCTTCGAGATCACCTCCTTCAATGGCTTAGGCAACGACTGGATGAATGTCCTTGAATTATGACGGAGGTGGAAACTCGTGAGCCTAATTACTATGCTTCCTTCGTAGCACTTGCTGTTCTCGGCCCTTTTTTTGAAATCACAACGCTTGAATTACTAGTATGGAATGCCCTTTTTACAACTGAGAATGAAATGGAACTTTAACAACCGAATTGATCCAGTCCACTATAATAACAGAGCATATTCATAATACAAAGACAGAGGAGTAGTTGTACTGGGTTGTATGAGTACCATCATGAGAACGCCGTAAGCATATATGGAGTACTGGAGTATGATAACGGATAGTTGTTTGCATGAGTCGACTTGGGTCGAATGATCATGTTATAACTTGGCCGATTCAAAAACAATGAACGAAATCGTGTAACACTTGGCTTTCTAAAGGTTCACCACCTGTCCCTTGCTCATTGGTACTTGGCCGAATAGGGAGATGTTGGACCGATAGTAAGGTTTGATGGCCGATGAGGAGTTAATAACAAGGCTTGGAGGGTGGTATAATAGAAGATTAAAAAAAATCGTAGGAGGAGTATGGGGATAGGCTAGAGTGTTGTGAAATGATAGGAATTAGGAATATGACAAGGGTGATGGGTATAGGGGTGTTTTTGAAATTGATCATAAGAAGTCATAGTCATCACATTTAACACTAAAATAATCCAAGAATTTAAATGTTAAAAATAGAAATTACAACAATACATTACACTTTATTGATTGATCAAGAGTTGAGTTGGCATGCATAGGTAGGACTGATCTTTCTTGTTCAGATATGACTAATCTTCGTTGTCCATAACAGGTCCCTCTGAGATGAATTTGGATACAACAGGTCCCTCTGAGATCCGAAGAATGTTTGTGCAACTTCTTTGAAATCTGGAAAAGAACTATATGTATGCAGCTTCCTTGATCTTTGGTGTTGATGGAGCCGCGGTGATAAGAAACCTTTGAACTCTGTTGAAACGTTATTGAAGCTTTGTTGATGTAGCTTGAGATAACAGTCTTTAACAGGTCCCTTTGATGTTTATTGAACAGGTCCCTCTAATGTTGGTGCTGGTAACATAGTCTTCTGAACAGGTCCCTCTGATTAGGACAAAGACAGAAACAACTTCTTTATTGAAATACTGAAGTGCTGAAACAAACTCTTTGAGAATTTACAATGAGGAGATAAACTCTTTAAGAATTTACAATGAGGAGATGAGATAAGAAAAACAAAAATGCTTATGTTTCTCCCCCACTAAAGCTTTGACTTGTCCTCAAGTCATTATTGAATCGATGAACCAAACAGTAAACAAACAAACAAAATATAATAATGGTTTAGATGTGAAAACCAGACCCTGGCACACTCTAACCCAGACTTCTTACTTGAAAACCAATTCTTTGGCTGGTAAGAATTCTTGAAATCTAACTTCATCAGTGGTGATCAGTGGTATGTCAACCAATCATAAATTTGTGGATGACACTTTATCACATAATTGTTTCTTGAGCTTGAATTTTATAACCTCTTCCATTAATAAGACTTCATTATTAGTGAAACTCTAGTATCTAGTTTCAATCCCTTTTGTTGAAATCACTTTATCTCCAGTCTCAACTTTTGGAGGCTCCTCCATTGATACAGCTTATTTGATGATAACATTAGATTTTTCCAAGCTGATTGTGTTGGTGGCAGTCCCCTTATCCTTGTCTTGGGCAATTTTTCGTGCCTTCTTCTCATTCTTCAATTTCTACATTTATGTTAGTGAAGTTTAATTAGCATTTCTCAAATGAGAAATTCCATCATCTTTGGTCGACATTTTTTATTGATATCTTCAATTTCTTTTTGTGAGCATTTTTTATGGTGTTAATTTGTTGGTGAAGCTCTTTTAGTCGTCGTTGAAATTTATGAATTTTTGTATCTTTCTTTTCCAATTCAGTTTACTTTTGCACAAATTTTTCATGTTTGCTAACAAAAACTTCATTTGATTTTTTAACATTTCCAATAATTCTATGTGATTTTGTTGTTCATTTAATCTAAATTCAATGATAAACAAGGTGCTTTCAATCAATGTCTCACAACATTTTTTATTGTTAAAGTGCTTGAATGCAATGCACTTGTTAGCATTCTTTATTATAAAAGTACTAATAGATTTCAACCAAAAGTTCTAATACTACATCAACTTCCTTAATTTATAAAACACAAAATTTACATTCTAGGGAGTATTCATTGATATTTAGTTCTAGATCAATAATCTCATTATCCTTGGTCTATTAAAGGTCCTCTAACTTCCACTTTTGCAAGTTGTAATCTAATTATCAATTCAATATTAATATAATTCCAATTGCTAATAAAAGTAATGACAGTGCTTATGGTCTCATTCTAGATCCACCATAACATGTCTATAAAAATATTAGTTGGTTTGAGAACATACACAAAGTAAATTGAACCTTTTTGTCCATTTCAATTTGGTAACTACCACCACAAATAATATCCTTCCTTAACTTATATAGTTTTATAATCCATTAACATTTTTATAATTATAAATCCACTTATTATAGGTTCAATTTTTCTTCTCAAATTAAGAAGATACTCTAACACTTAAATTTGAGAACACATTAATAAGTTTATAATTATAAATCCACTTACAATATGTTTGATTTTTCTTTTTTTATTAGATAAAAAGATATTTCTACATTTAAGTTGGTATCCTTTTATATGGTTTAGCTTAAAATATAGTTTAACTATTTTGTAGATTTTTTTTCATTAATGTGTGTTTATTTTGAAATAAAGCTTTCAAAATTTTAATTTAATTATCAATTATTATATGTATGTTAGAGATTTAAACTCCATTGGATATTCACAAAATATTTTTAGTAAGAATGAGGGATAGAGGGGCTAAGGTTTATCTCAAAGGTAGTTATGTCCATTTTGCTTTTTAATTTAATAAAAAAAATACCATATAGCAAGTGTTTATTTATGACATTAACTATTATTGATTATTGAGTTTACTATATTTTTCTTGTTACATATTATTTTAAATGTATATATGTTGAACTCATATATTAATTGTGTTTTTTAATTAATAATAATAATGGTGCCACTCTATGGAAAAGATGTTATAATGTCATGTTATGTTATCTAAAGATTTTGACTTGATCAAATTACATAAAAATAAAATAAATTTATATTATAAATAAAACATTTGCTCATCAAATACATAAAATTAAATTAAAAAAAATTAAATATAAATATATTAGTCATATTAAACCAACTCAAAAACCATCTAATCTAGATCTATCAGCTCCAAAAAGGAATCAAATCTCTCAAGGTGCAAACATTTCCTCAAGTTTTGCACTAAAAAAAGAGGTTTGCACCTTGAGAGATTTGATCCGGAGTTAAGATGGATCTAGGCTATTAATAATTTAAAATAAAGTTAGTTAAAAAAATAATTTAAAATAATGTTATAATTTAGCTATTTTTTATGTTTTTTCTTAATCGTGGGAGTGTGAAATTCATTATGAGATAAATGTATTGATGCCTACTATAAATGGATGTTTATCACCATTTACCAACCATTTAATTTATATAGTTACACTAATGTCAATCATTCCACAAACTACCAATATATTCACCTTTTTCACTTTTCAATGATTTCATGCAAAAGAATCTCTTCATTTTAAATTTCTTTATTTTTATCCTAACAAATATCATGGGCAATAACATGGTTCCCAAAACCACAATCTTGTAACCAACCATACAATTACCATGGGTTATCAAAACCACATAAATCATTAATAATAATACCACCTTACAATTACCATGGGCTACAAAACCACATAAACCATTAAATATAAAATCACCTTGCAATTGCCATGTGTCACTAAAACCACAAACTTATCTTCCTTTTCTCAAGGTGCACTTTTAATTATACATGGAAAAATCATTTTTTACTTATTCACATGCACTTCTTAACCATACGTGAAAACCTTTTTATAAATAAAAATGGTTTTAGCCATGGTCATATATAAATATATAGTAGCATATATAGTAGCATGGACTAACTACCACTTGAAAATAAAACACAATTATGTGTGTATTTCCACAACTAGTACCTATAATGGTTGTCATCGTCTATTATTAGGGATAGAAGCAAATCTTGATGAATTGGAAAAGGAGTGCATGGAGGATTATATAGATAAGATAGCCATAGGGATAGAAGCAAATCTTGATGAATTGCAAAAGGAGTGCATGGAGGATTATATAGATAAGATAGCCATTGTGAAGCGGGTTGTTTTTAGTGAGACTTTTTGGAAGCTTTTCTAGTTGGTTTTCCAGTCTAATTTCTCTAAAATCCCGGAGGAATTTATTGAAATCACAAGCTTGATGGGTAACCCCTACACAATCGAAGTGCCCTAATAAACATTAAAATAATAATACTAACAACCATTAAGAATACACATGAAGACTGCAAATAGTCATTTTAATGGAATCATTTATTATTATATTCAATTTTACATTATTGCTTCTTCTGTATATATATATGGACATGCTTGCATGTCCTTTGCAAAGGGTATAATTGATCATCATTATTACATATTAATAATTTCATAATAACAGCCATAATTATTACATTGGTATTATTGTTTAATACATAATGATGACTAAATTATAACCTTGGTTATAGTATACTATAGGTATATTATAAAGGTATTTATTTATTTTCTTTTCGGGAAAGAAAAACTAATAACTTTCTATTAAAATAAAAATATGTTTACATATATCATGCATATAGTGTATGTGTTAGTATAATCCCCATAGAATATATTACTGATAACAAGATACAAGGCATGCATGCCCCTCAATGAAACCCCATAGAGAACTCGAAATACAACCTAACAACGGTCATCCACACATCATTTTAGCAACGTTGGAAGATACTCTAACCAACAAGAGAACACATTGAAAGATACTTTGACCGACAAGACCATATAACACTGGAAGATACTATGATCGGTAAGTAAAGCCTGGAGATTCTCTAATAGGCTTGAAAGTAAACACAAGCACACAGGCCTTAAAAAAACATGATCAAGGCACAAGCCACCCTGCTAGTTGACAGGCATGGAGCCCAATAGGGCGGTAAAATGTAGAGTCGAATGGCTTAGAGAAAACTTGGCAAGGAAAACCATGAAGCAGCGCCAAGAACAACATGGCACTAACATGTATAAACTCTAGTTCTAGGCATAAACTCCAAACTAAGAGAACACATGCAAAAATGAAAACATTGAAACAATAAATGGGATAGGGACGATGTCCAAAATATTGTCGTGGAGAGAAGACAAGGCCCTAAAAGTTGGAGCTTAATCAAAGCACACATCAACAACCCAACAAATCCCCACATCTCTAGGTGCAAAGAAGGCAGCAACTAGGAGCTATAAGACACCCATGGCGGAATCCCCCACAAGCAAAAGGTAAACCCAACGACGACCTCCATAGTAGTTAAAACTGAAAACAAAAACCTGTAAAAATGAAGCCACTGAAACAACATGACGGGAGCAAGGACAAATACTAAAATCTTGCGACGGAGAGAAGGTGGTGCTCAAAATGCTGGAGTTGAATCAAAGCGCACATCAACAATCCAACGAAAACCTAATAGCTCCTAGTGCGGTGATGGTGACGACAAGCAGCTAGAAGACACCCATGGCAGAAGCCCCCACTAGCAGAAGGAAAACTTGATGGTGGCCTCCATAGCAAATAAACTAGAAACAAAATTCGAAGCACGCAACGCGAGGGCAAAAAACCACCCAAAACCCCCAAGAGAGTCAAGCAAAACAACAACAAAAAAACAAATACCATGTTAGTAGAGTCAAAAGACAAGTAAGTTGAAATCAAAACCCAGGCAAAGGGGAGTGGCAGCATGAAAGAGAGTGAAGTAGTGGCTAGGGTTCCAAGTGCTGAGCCCTCTCCCCTGATTATCATATTTCTTATCAAAGTAAAAAGGGATTTAGATAAGATTCCTACCATTGATTTATCAGCAATCATCTTACGGACAATGGCTACAAAGGTCTTTATCTAAAAGCATAAACCAAAACGTTAAATCATGTTGCTACATAGAAGGTACAAAGGGCCATCGATCACACTTTATGTCACACAACATGATACAACATGCAATGCCTTATGGAGAGTGTGGGAGGGTAAAATCTCATCACATGATTGAGGATATTCATTTTGCCAAGGTATTGTTTATTTTTTACTATATTTTTTTATTGCCTTACTTGATTGGCTATTGTGCCCTTTTGCATCAATAAATTAGGCACAAACATAATAGCCATTCTTTAGAATTACCATTACATTGTAGAGAGAATCAAGTAGAAGAATATTATCACACCCTTGCTGCTTCAACAAGCAAGTGTTCGTCCCCATTCGCAATTGTTCAAGTGCACCAAAAAACTTATATTATCAATGTAAACATAAAGCCTAATAGATATAGGCATCTGTGTTGCACCTCCTCCATTTCTTCACCTCCAATCGCAACACATTAAATTGAAGTGTATCGCGTTCCTTCTCAATGAAGCTATTTAGGTAATATTGTATAAAAGCATACCCACAACGAATATGATTGCCCATAGTAACACCAGTATTAGCAACCATGACATCAATTGTGAAATACATTCCAAGGTGATTTATGGTTATGGGATTATTGATCATGATGGATCATAAGGAGAGTGTTTTTCATTTATTAGTATAGAAGACTGCAAAGTCAATGTTGTTACCCATCCACATGCATGGCTAATCACAAGAGAGATTTTTTATCCTGTGATGTAAGCTTCTGTTGAATTTGTAATTATGGCCAGTGTTCATAATGTATATTTGATCACTTGATGTACTTGTATTTATTATTGTAAAACATATTTGAAATGCTAGAGTCAAAAGAAAATTTATCTTGAGTCAACGTCTCATTGCAACATTTTAAAGAAGAAAATATGAGTTTTTGAATTGTAATTTTTTGGCTCCAAAAGTTGTCAAGTCAGCCTCCCTCCTAGTTAAGTCGACCCAGGAAAAAGACTCACCCCTTTGCTTAAGATAGATCACTATATAAAGGTACCTTGACCTCATTTTTCCACCACCAATTCACACTCTCTCAAGAAGACAAGTTTTGGGCATCCTAGCGAACATCAAGAAGGACAAGAAGGATGAAAATAAGGATGGGTTAACTCTTTATCTCTCTCTATCAAGCTTACATGCATGGATAGATTCTCTCTCTTTTGGTTCATATATTTTCTAGGTAGTGTTTGAAGCAGTCGCAAAAATCCGAGTTTCTGAAGCAGTCACAGAAATCCAAGTTTTTAAAGTAGTCGCAGAAAGCCGAGCTTCTGAAATAGTTGCAGAAAGCCGACTTTCTGAAGCCAACATAGAAGGCTGAATTTTGGGGCAGATCGGTAGAGTGAATTGTTGGATCAGATTGGGAGACTTGACTTGGAGGGGAAGAACATGTTGGATCATAGGTTTAGGTCTGTTTCTTGTTGAAAATAAGAATTTATCTATTGAAAAGGTTGCTTGGTTTTTCTCCTTGGTGGGTCTTCCTAAGGTAAACCTTGTATTCTCTTTGTGCATTGTGATCTCTATTGTTGTACTGTTCTTTATGGTTGAATTTTATGAAGAATAAGTGTTGAATGATATATTGGAATTCAAAAAAAAAAGATATCAAAAGTAATTATGATTTTTCAAAAATATTGTGCTTGTCAACATTTCACTTGAAAAATCAACAAGGTATCAAAGCTTTGGTGAAGAAAGGAATTGTGAGGTCACTTCTAAAGAAACCCTACCTAGATATTATCATTTTTGAAGTCCTTCTTGTTGATTATCATCAATGGCCTCCTCTATGAAATCTGAAAACAAGATGAAAGGGGCCTCAAGCTTTATAGCTTGGAAACTTAGGGTCAATAACATTCTTCCAAAGAACAAAGTATTGGATATAGTGACAAGGAAAGTTGTGGAACCAACAAATACAGAAAGAAAGGATAATTTTAAGGAAGATGATCTCAATGTTATGAGCATCATTATGAACTTCATTAGAGTTTTTCTTATCCCTACATTCCAAAGTTGGATACCTCTATGAAGATGTATGATGCCCTAATAAATCTATACACTATCAAGAATATTGGTCGATCCATGAGTTTGAAGAATGAATTTGTGACAATGATGAATGATGACATGATTGCTTCATACTTCGTAAGTATTTCTCAAATAAATGACCAAACTGCAACTATTGGAGAAATTATTCATGAGAATGAGCTTGTGATTACAACACTCTATGATCTTCCAAGATCATGGGATGAATTTGCAACAAGTATAAGCAACAAGAAGGAAACTCCCTCATTTGAAGAATTGTGTGTCTCTTGTGCTCAAGAAGAATCAAGGATCATATCAAGAGATAGGAAGGAAGAAGATACTCAAGCACTTGTAACTCTCTTTAAGAGAAGTAGAGGAAAGAATAAGAGTGGATCTCAAGGAAAAGGAAAGAAGAAGGACATGTCAATAATTCAATGCTATGGTTGTTAGAAATATGGACATTTGAAGAAGGATTCTCCTGAATTGGCTAACAACAAAAAGAGGAAAGGAAAACTAAATGCTTCCACAACAAATGTTGAAGATGAACAAAGGTGACAAGGACTTCTTTTATTTTTCTACTCTAATAGGTACCACTGCAAATGATGATGAAATGTGATTGGTGGATACTAGTGCATAAAGACATATGACTAAATATCATCGAAATCTTACCGGCATGATGGAAAGAGGATAGATCTTGGAGACAATAATATCTATGCAATTAAGGAGTTGGAAAAGCATCCATAGTGCTTGAATTTGGTAATAATGTACATCTCAACAATGTTCTATATGTACTAGGTTTGAGACAGAATCTTATGTATATTTCATGCTTAGAAGGCAAAGGATATAGAGTAGCTTTGTGGATGTAAAGTGCTTGCATAGCTAAAGGATTATTGTATAGAAAATGTTAGGGTTATTGGGATTTGTGATGGAAGATTGTATAGACTTGTGAGCTAGCCATCTCAAGCTCTAGTTCATGAAGAAATCAATCCAAGTGAGATATGGCATAAAAGGAATTCAAAGTTGAAGTGGATAACTTGACAGGTAAAAATATCAAGATTTTGAGATCTAACAATGAAGGGGAATACACCTCGAAAGAGCATGTAGCTTTTTGTAAGAAATCTTGGATTAAGAGGGAGCTAATTATTCTCTATAATTCACAAAAAAAATGGTGTAGTAGAGTGAAAAAAATAGGTGCATTGAAGAATTTGCCAAGGCCAAGGATTCACCGCTATTCTTATGAGGAGAGGGATCATTGATAAGTATGTATATTCAAAAGAGAAGTCCTCATCGAATTCTGGAAGGTATGACTCCTAAAGAAGTGTTCTCTAGAAGGAAGCTAGAGGTTGGACACATGAGAATATTTGGTTGGCTTTTCTATATCCATGTTCCTAAGGATAAGAAGAACAAGTCAGAACCTTCAAGGAAGAAAACCATATTTGCTCATTATTGTAAACCATCAAAGGCCTATAGGGTGTACATTCCATAACAATGAAGTATTAAGGTAAGCGAGATGTCACTTTCGATGAGAAAGTTTCATATTGGAAATCTAAGGAAGTCTCCATGGATTCCTTTGATGAAGTAAAGAAGGAGGCTTCAAGAGAAGAACATTCAAGTTCTACAAAAGGTCCTATAAAGCCAAAAGGGCCTCGTGAACCATTCAAACTGGTTTTTGTTCAAGAAATTAGAAAAAGATCAACATGGCTTAGATCTACATTGGAAGAAGTAGAAGGATATGCATCTCCTAATGGCACATCCACAGAAATTAGTAAACCTAAAAGGTTTTCCAGTTAAGTAACTCTCATGACTAATCTGATTGATGCAAAATCATCCACTTATGAAGAAGCCACTAGTCAACAAGTGTGGAAGTAAGTTATGAATGAAGAATATTAATCAATCATGAAGAATTATGTTTGAGAGATTGTGAAAAGGCTAGAAGGGAAGTCAGTGGTAATTTCCAAGTGGATATACAAGATCAAGCATGTCGTAGATGGAAGTATCGACAAGTACAAGGCATGATTCATGGCTAGAGGATTCTCCCAGAAAGAGGGATAAGATTATGATGAGACCTTTACTATAGTTTCCAGGTACACACCCATTAGATCCATCATCTCTCTTATTGCTTCGGTGGGATGGAATTTACATCATATGGATGTAAACACTGCATTCCTCCTCAATGGTGTGATAGAGGAATAGGTGTACATAGAGTAGCCTCAAGGATTTGAGGTGAATGGGAAGGAATCTCGTGTTTTTAGGTTAAATAAGGCCTTATATGGACTCAAGTGAGCTCCAAGAGATTGGTATGCTCACATTGATAACTATTTGACGAGATTGGGATTTACAAAGAGCAATATTTATCCAAATCTTTACTTTAAGGTTGTAAAGAATGCACCTTTGATCCTATTGTCCTATGTTGATGATTTTTTTTAATAGGTGTTGAGCTTCGTATTATTCACAAAAGCAAATAGCTTCTCAATTTGATATGAAGGATCTTGGGTTGATGCACTATTACTTGGGATTGGAAAATGGAAGAAACCTGACGAAATCTCCCTTGGTTAAGGAAAGTATGTGATTGAGTTTCTTCAAAAGTTTGGCAGGATGGATTGTAAATCCATGGCTACTCCAATGGTGACAAATAGGAAGAAGTTAAGAGGATTTGAATCCAATTTTATAGATCCATTAATGTACCGATGATTGATTGGCTCACTAATGTATTTGGTTAACATCGAGCCATACATTTGCTTTGTTTTGAACATGTTGAGCTAATTTTAGGTTGAACCAAGGCATGGACATTGGAACAAAGGAAATTCTAAGATATCTACATGGTACTGTGAACTATGGTCTGAGGCATGTTGCAAACAAAGATGTACAACTTCAAGGATACACACAAGCACACTTCAGGGGTATGCTTCAGCTTGGGCTCCACCATGATATCTTGGATGAGCATGAAGCAAAGTTTTGTCACACTTGGGACTATTGAAGCAATATACATTGCAGCAAATGAACCCTGTACAAAAGTAGTGTAGCTTTAGAAATATTTTCTAGGATTGTTCGACAAAGAGTTGGAACTCGCGGTGTATGTTGTGATAGTCAAATCTATGTGAATGTTTCAAAGAATCTTGTGTTCCATGATAGGTTGAAGCATATTGAGATCAAGTAGGGTCGAGTACATCTCCAACAATGAGCAACCATTTGATGTTTTGATGAAGTCGTTTCCCGAAGACAAGTCCATGTACTTCAGAGACAAGTTAGGGATTATGGATATTACCCCTCTAGTTGAGAGGGAGTGCTAATACGACACCAACATGGATGGACATTCTCCTTAAAGGGAGAATAGTATGATAGGCACAAAGTGCTCCCCAATAGGTGTGAGGAAGTGCTCCCCAGGAGGGTTGAGCAAGTACTCATTGGGAGGGTTGAGTGAGTACTCACCAAGTGGGTTGAGTAAGTGCCTCTTAGGGAGGAGATATTATCACTCCCATAGTTAGGTTTAAGTGAGTTTTATTAGCATTAAGACTTGATTAATCCCAAATAGGGGTGAGGAAGTTCTCCCCAGGAGGTTTGAGGAAGTGCTCCCTAGGAGGGTCAAGCGAGTACTCATCCAGAGTGTTGATTGAGTACTCACTAGGTGGGTTGAGTGAGGTCTTTCAGCATCAAGGCCCAGAGTTCTCCCCAACGGGAGTGAGGAAGTGCTCCCCATGAGGTGTGAGGAAGCGCTCCCTATGAGTGCTAAGAAATAACTCTTGAGAGGTTTCAACAAGTACTCACTAAGTGGGTTGAGTGAGTGCATGCTAGTACTCCCCAGTAGGGTTGAGTTTCAACTTTTAGGACTGGTCACTCTAAAGGAGTGAGTCTTAGTATGTTAATGGTCAACCATGGGTTTGGTACCACTCTGGATATGGCTACTAGTGGATGTTGACGGTAGATGATGCTAATCATGATGATGATGTTTTAATATAACCTTTTCTTAGATAAATTTGTCAACTTGAGAACAACTACGACAATAATTATGAATACCTCCCTAGTTAAGAGGAAGTGTTCAATTTGTAAATATGGTCGATGTTCATAATTAATATTTGGTCACTTGATGTACTTGTATTTATTATGTAAAGCATATTTCAAATGTTAGAGTCAAAAGAAAAATTAACTTGAGTCAAAGTCCCATTGTGACTTTTTAAAGAAGAAATTAATTTTTTTGAATAGTAATTTTTTGGCTCCAAAAGTTGTCAAGTTGGCCTCCCTCTAAGTTAAGGTGGAGTAGGCAAAAGGCACACCTCTTCACCTAAGGATAATAACTATATAAAGGTAACTTGACCTCATTCTTCCACCACTAATTCACGTTGTCTCAAGAAGACAAGTTCTAGGCATCCTAGTGAAGATCAAGAAGGACAAGAAGGACAAAATAAAGGATGAATCAAATCTCTCTCTCTCTCCCTCTCTCTCAAGCTCACACGCGTCGATAGATTCTCTCTCTTTTGGTTCACAGATTTTGTGGGTAGTTTATATCGTAGAAAGCCAAGTTTTTGAAGCAGTTGTAGAAAGTCGAGTTTTTGAAGCAGGTGCAGAATGCTAAGTTTCTAAAGCTGACGCAGAAGGATGAATTTTGGGCTAGATCAATAGAGAAAATTTTTGGATCACATTAGGAGACTTGACTTGGAGGGGAAGACCAGTTTTGACCACAGGTCTAGTTGTGCATCTTGTTGAATAGAAGAATTTCTCTATTGTAAAGGTTGTTGGGTTTTTCCCCTTGGCAGGTTTTCCTAGAGTAAATCTTATCTTCTCTTTGTGCATTGTGATCTTACTATTCTACCGTTCTTTATGGTTAGATTTATGAAGTATAAGTGTTGAATGATATATTGAAATAAAATAAAAGAAGATCAATATAAAAAATAATTATTGGTCTTTCAAAAATATTGTGCTAGGATACATTACACTTGAAAAATCAATAGTTTCCACTAGTAGCCACACATGCTTCTCACTGCTCCACAATGCATATGATATATGATGCCTCTAATGCTTGTCTTGATTCTTGTGCGGGTTAAATTCTTATGGTGCCACATTCTTATGAGGTACATTATTTCCATTCTTCAAAATGAGTGTTTTTTTCATATTTAGGGTTCATCCTAGTCATCAATGGCAGATTTGTTGGATGGATCAATACACTTTTTTTTTTTTATATTTTACCATGTTTTTAATTCAATTGGAGGTCATCACCCTATTACAGTAAAGTATGGCATTTCTTAGGGTTGGTTGTAATACTAGGGAGAACTTGAAAAGGGGTATCATGCCGATATCACCACCATATATAACATTTCCATCTTTTCTTCATACCCGTTCATGGTTGAATTGTATATGTCACTATCAAAGGTATAATTTTGAGTAATGTGTTGAAGGAAGTGTAACTAGGTTTGGCCTTCATAAATATACTTTTGATATTTGTATTTGTTCAAGAAAAGAAATATTATTTTTATAATATATGTCAATGAGTCTCTTGCTCATTGAAATAGGTCTGGCACTATTGAAAGTGTTATAGGTGACTCAAATAATCAAAAGAATGAGTTGAAGACCTTAAGAGCATGTTATACCTTGTATGTATATGTATTATGGTCAAGACAATACCTCCAAGAAAAGTCACAAGCATCCTCTAAGCAACGACATCCCTGAAAGAAGAAATTTGAAGCATAAAAGCAGTCCTCAAGTCAGCCTAAGTGCAGTTGACAAGTTGGCCTAAATGCAGTTGACAAGTCGGCCTAAATGGAGTGACAGACCTCTATATATAGAGGTTTTCCACTCCTCTATAGCGTACTCACTCAAAATATGAAATTAGTGAAGATAAGGAAGTCTATAGGGTCTTTAAGGGTAGCATGGAAGAAGCATACCGAACCAAAGTTAGAAGGAGCATTTATGGGACAACAGAACCACACGTGTGAAGGAAGAAGGCCCCTCTGCGGCTCTAATAGTAGCAACACTTCAGTTCAAGTATTATCGCTATTTGGGTTGGAATTTAAGGTCTACAAGGCCTCCCTTTAAATCTAAGGAGAGACCATCACAAATGAAGGAAGAAAAGATAAAGCCGAGGAAGCAGATGACTGTTTCTAGGGCTAGAAACAGTCACACGTGTGAAAAGAAGAGGACAAATCTGCAGCTAGTAAACTATCCATAAATCATCATTGTTTGGGTAAGAAATTCAAGCCTACAAGGACTCCCAAGCCTAATAAAGGAGCCTACCTCTCTAACAAAGGTGGAAGGACCCTAATTCACTAAGAGTACCTTCCACACATAAAAAAAACTAGGGCAACAGAACAACAGTACAAATAAGGAGGAAGAAGTGTTGGAAACAAAGTGCCGGAAGAAGTGTCAGAAGAAGTGCTAGGGTATATAGTACAGAAAGGAGTAAATACTTGACTTGTGCTTGGAGGATATCTTTTTCAGGGGTCTAGGGTTTGGCATTGATCAATAGAAGCTTCAATAAGAGAAATTCACTAAAGGGTTTTCCTCTCAAGAGTAGAGAGGTTTTGGCCCTCGCAGAGAGCCAACAACTTGTGTTCTTGTTTGTATGTTCTGGTAGCAGTTTGATGAAGTACACACATATGAACTAATAATAAGAAGAAGAAGAATAAGCTAACAAGAAAAGTAAAAATTCTCCACAAGTTGTTATCAAGTAACGAAGAATCACACTACACTACTTTGCCCTAGATTCTTCAACATGGTATCAGAGCTAAGGTGACACATCAAGGAAAGGGAAACTCAAGAACACTCATCAAGGATAATCACCTAAAATATTGAAGCATCAAGCTTATAAGTCTCAATTACTTCAAGGTCAAGAAGGGTGTACAATCCATCATTCATTAAGGAGGTCTACAAAGCTAGAAGAAGAGCCTTATATAAAGGCACCCATGAAGAAGAGCATATTGAAGCAGGGCCTACATCAAGCTACAAGTCTTCAAACAAACCTCATCACCAAGCAAGTCCACTTGAAGAAGGCAACTTGAAGAACATCAATATCTAAGGAAGACAAGCCATCAAGCCTTCAAGAAGGAAGCAAATCCTTTACATCTCAAAATCTATCAAGTGAGTACATGTCCCCTCTTGAATATACATCAATATCTTTTTGCAAGGAAAGCAATAAATTGGTAGTTACCAATAACTTTCTTGCATGGAAGAAGACGATTGGTCTACTACTCAAACAGAATGAACTCCTAGAGCATGTCAAAGGGAATATCACTATCCCTAATAACGAACATACTTAAGCCTTAGCCAAGTACAATAAGGACGAGACAAGAGCTCAAAGGATTATGATAGAATCAATCAAAGACTCTCTTATTCCTTATGTCTCCAAGTTTGAGACATCAAAAGAAATTTATGATAAGCTAGGAGAGTTATTCTCAGTATCTACAACCAGAGAAGTAATATCTCTGAGGAATGAATTATACAAGATGAAGATAACAAGAAGGAATAACTTCCTACTTCATGAAAATATCTGAAATGAGAGATCAACTTCAAGAGCTTGGGGAAGTAATGTCTCACAGAGAAACGACAATTGTATTACTCAATGCTCTATCTGAGGAGTGGGGAAACTTCACATCTAGCTGTTACATAGTAATTTGTCACCGTTTGTCACCGTCCCTATTACCCCTCTCTTGCACCTTGGAGGACTCATTCCGGGACTTGTGAGAAGTGACAAGACTTGAAACCACTTGCATCATTCCCCTGCAGACATGAGCTTCACATGCCGTGAAGACATCTCCTGCAGCTTGCCCTTAAAAATAGCCCTTTTTACATTAGTGCTGAGCCACTGTGTTCTTCCCACGCCAATGGGGAAAATCCTATAAAAGGGGTGCGCTATTAGCGCTCTGTCCCAGAGTCGCAATCGTGCCAACCTATTTGGGTAAATTTTTTAACCAATCAACCTCTGAAAGTTCTTTCCAACTCATTCACCAACTGAATCTATGTTAAGTGAGGATGGTTTGGCTTCGAATCTCCTTGAATGGGAAGTAGTTTGCCAACCTTCCATGGAATTTTCCAAGTGATGAAGCCAAATCCATGATTGTTGTGATTGATCTTATCCCTTCCTCTTTCATCTATAAAAGCTTGTCTCCATGCCTTGAGCAAGCTAGCGGTAGTGGTAGTAATATTGGTGCTGAAAGGAAGATATCAAGAGATTAGAGTTGCAAGAGCCTTTTATCTTTCCATAAGGCTTAACCTAAGTAAGGAGATCTTGTCACCAAAGAGAGAGAGGCTTGTCCCTCATCCCTTCAAGCTTTGCAAGACTTGTGTAGCTGAGCACCCAGCCAAAGGAAGACTTGACTTCAGGACGCTGGTTGTATTCTCCTTTGTTGATTATTAATAATAGATGACTATCATTATGGTTCCACTCTCATTGTTGTAATGATTAATGTTGAATTATGTCCTTCCTGACTGATGTATAATTGCATATATTAGATTTCACACTTGTGTTTGTGTTCTCTTTGTGTGCAGGTGTCCATTCACAGAGATAGTGGAGGATTGTGACCGGCCAAGACAAAGGAGCATGGGCGACGTCTCTTCTACGAACAAAAGAGTTGGAACTCAAGTAGGTCTTCACCACTTGCCTTTTATTTGCAATTAGGAACTTGTGTGATAGCATTGTTTAATTGTTGCTAGACCCGTTCTGGGCTAGTAGGGATCGCCTCTATCCGTAGAGGGGATTTACCTCTCCAACAATTTGGTGACTCCACTGGGGAGTTTAGCTTGTTGTTTAATTTGTAAACTTAGACGGAGTCTGAAGCACGGCCAGATAGCCTTCAAAACACTATTGCTTTGCAGTAGTGAAGTAGATCAAAGCCGCTTCAATCAACCTCCGGTTTGGTTTACGGACTGAACAATTTCGAGTTTGTCTTGCCTCTTTGGTTTTCTCTTGTTTTCTTGCTTGGATAGCTTTTGGAATTGAACTTTTTGCCATCTCTTGCTTCCTGGCTTACCTAAATACTGTAACCCAAGCCCTAGACTGCTTATTTTTCTTTTTGAATTGGCAAACTTCATTAGCGCGTTTTTTGCTTTGACAGTCACGCTAGTTGCCCTTGTTGCTAACTGACAACCCGTGCCAATCCCTGCTTAGCGCGAGTTACAGCCTGACAGTCACGCCAGCCCTCTTATCTTTTGAGTCCACTTGTTTTCCTGCCTTCTGAGCTTGCATTTGCATTTTGCCACGTCTTTTTCAATTACTGGAGTGTGTTTGATCCTTGTTTGACTGGTTCTTAACCTTTGTCCTTCAGGTGTTTGCCTCTTTCTATCGATTTCACACCTCAACCCTAGGGCATCTAGTGGCTGTGTGTGTCGAGCCTTCCGTGGGATTTTTGGGTTTCTTGATTGTCCAGTCGACTTTGTGATTTCTTTTCACACATTTGCAGTGATTGTTGAAGTGTTTGCGATTGATTTCCGAGTGACTTGCTTTTCTTGCTTGGATTTCATTCTAGCTTTGTTTGAGCTTAGATCACTTAGCTTGTACAAGCCTTTGTTTTCCCTTTGATTTGGAGAACTGTTTTAGTGTCTTGGGATTTCATTGTGTTCTCATTGAGTGAATTTGTATTTTTTACTTAGTGTTATTGAATTTAAAAATTCATTCTAGTGCATTGTGCCTTTGAAAAGAAATCAAATAATCTCTTTTGCGTTCAATAGTTAATGGAATAGAACTTTTCGTTGATTTGTATTATTGAAAAGAAAAAGTTTTATTTATTTGCCATTAGCTACATTAGGGTGTTTGATTGTTTGTGCTCATTTTGTTTGATTGAAAATTCTTAACCTTCTCGTAGTTAGTATTCATCGAACGAAATGGTATTCTTTGGCATATAGCTTGCATCTAGGTAATTGTGAAAGATCACATACAGTAGGACCTGAAATCGAAACTTAACTAAAGATCAACCATAAAATAAACCAAATGAACTTAAAAACGCATTGGAACATAACACTCACATTCTATAGGTCTAGGCTAGAGACGTGCTCCGGTGTCATTAAACCTAGTCACTTTTGTTCTTGCACTAAGTTGGGTGATTACTCCTGGTGTGGTTCGACTGTGGTCTAGTACGGACTTGGGCTCCCACATACCGTCGCGTATATATGGGAGACTCCACTAGGTTTTTTATCCTTGATCCATAGGAAGTCATGTTTGCCGCCTTACAAGCCTTAACGCACCGAACACATCATTCGGGAAGATTGACTGCAGTACGGAAAGTCCTTGGTTTTCATACGATTGCCAAGGTGTATAAGCTGTTTTACAGATTTTCTGGTTAACCCCTTGCCTAGTTTCTCCAGAGCAGTCACTTTTTGATCCTTTTCGAACTCTGTAAAAATAAAAGGCTCTATTGAGCATTTGTCACTTCGGGCTCTTTAAACATTCGAAGGCGACTAGAGTCATCTTTTGTCCTTTTCTCGACTCTTAAAACATGAAAAAGTCAAGTTGTGTCTTAATGTCATAAAAATTTATTCGGCCATGATAACATTCACCTTGGTAGATCTTGTTTGCTTTAGTTTTGAGTAAGGTCTCTTATCGTTAGTTTGTCTAGGGTCTTTGTTTGATCATCCTGGCGGATCCATCGATCCCGTCTCCCGTCCCAAGTGACCAAGCGTCTCCATCTTCTGCTGCCCCTGAGACATCGGTTTGTGGCGACACTCTCCCTATTGTTCCGAGTGTCTAACCGTTGAACTCTCGTGCTCCAGAGGATGAGCTTTATGACTTGTTTTGGAACCCTGTTTGGGAGCCCTCTGAAGAGGATTTTCCCACTACTCCTGTTGGTGTTGCATCTCTGATGGCTTCTTCCGACATGGAGCATACATCTCCTGTGTCAAGTGGGACGCCCGTTATGTCGAGTATTGATACTCCCATTGCGGCTACATCCCCAGTTATCTCTACGCCCTACACTGTTACGCCTCTCGGTATCACGGTGTCGGCGTGCTATAGATCTCTAAGAGATGCTATGAACTCTGCGACTTCCTCTTCTATGTAGGATCAAAACATTGTCCCTACCACGGGACCATTTGTTTCCCAAGTTCACCATACTCCTGTTACAGCAGTTCCAACCAATCCGACCGTTTGTGTCGCGTCATCAACTCCAGTTGCTAGTGCCGTTACAGCATCTTCTGCTGTGACTTCTGTTGCCAGCCCATCTCGAGGCCCAGTACAAAGTGGTCCATCGACACATACTGCTAGATTTGTCCATTCCGCAAGTGGTGCCCCGCCTCTTTCTAATGCTATTTCGGTAGGGGGGCATATTCCCAATACTTGCATAATGTCCAAAACCCAGGCGGGCAAGGCCCCTATTATGATCCTGTCAATCATCATTTGTATATCTCCTTGCCAACTGAGCCCTATATTGAGGCTTCAGTTCCATTGAGTGTGGCTTGGGGTACCATCGGATATGGCGGTGGCCAGTTCTGTCCAGGTCAAGGACAGCCATCCCAAGGACCACCTTACCAGGGTCAACCATCCTACTCGCAGCCTAATCATGGGCAGAAGTATTATGGCCAGAACTACCCCGGTCAACCTGGAGGCTCGCAGGGACAACCTTATCAGGGACAACCTTTAGCCTCTAGTGGTCCGTCTTATACATATCTTGGGCAACCTTTTGGAAACCCGGGACAACCCTATGCTCAGCAAGGACAACCTGGGCCCCAGCAGGGATACCCTTCGGGGCAACCCTATGGGAACCCGGGACAACCTTACGGTCCGCAAGGTCAACCCGGAAACCAACAAGGCTACCCTTCTGGGAAAGGGGGCCAGCCTTACGCACAGCAAGGCCAGCCCACTGCTCAGCCCAATCAACCATCTGGTCTACAAGGACAACCTTCGGTTGCGCAAGGACAGCCCATCGCTCAGCAAGCTCAACCCTTTGGGCAAATGGGTCCGTCTCAAATCCAACCAAGACAACCTTCTGGCCAGATGGCCCAACCTTCGCAAGGATATCTTTCTAGGGCGGCTCAACTGGGCATGCAGATGGTTCCTGCTCCACAACCTCAACCCGGTTATCAACCCCAGAATCAAGGTGGGTACCAATCCCAACCTTCTTATTCAGGTGGGTATCAATGCCAACCTCCTTATTCAGGTGGGTATCAATCCCAACCTCCATATTCAGGTGGGTATCGATCCCAACCTCCTTATTCGGGTGGGTACCAATCCCAACCTCCTCATTCAGGTGGGTATCAATCCCAACCTTCCCATCAAATGCCGTCGGGTTCCTAGGCTCAGTATGGATACCAGCAACCGCAGGGGAAAAATCAAATCGCCCTGTATCAAAATTACCAACAGCCCCAGGCCAACCCTTATCAAAATTATCAACAACCTGCAGGGTAGTATGGTAACCAATGGGGCGTTGGGGGGCAGAACCAATATCAACCGTTTGGTTCCGGGAATAACTCCTATTGACAAAATCCTTCTGGACAAGGCCCTTTTGGGCCTGGTCCATCGGGACAAGGCCAGTGGGGACAACCAACAACTGGATGGAATTCTGGCCCTACCTCATATCCACAGATGTCCTTCAACCCACAGCTGCCATTTCTAGCGACGTTGGAACTGCCCGATGTGTCGAAGTTAACAAATGATCCCATTTTGCATAATCCATAATGGCCACCAGTTCCAACTAAGATACCTAGCGACTGTCCCAAATTTGACGGCAAAGCCAGAGAGGACCCCCAAGCCCATGTGATGACGTATCACTTATGGTGTTTGTCTAATTCATGGATTGATGATTCGATTCGACTTCGCCTCTTCCAAAGGACTCTCACTGGTTCTGCCGCTAAATGGTATATTGAATTGACCCGCATGTCATTTAAGGATTTTAATTCATTGGCTATAACATTCCTTACTCACTTTCAGTTACCCATTCGGTACGAGACAGGGACCCATCTCCTTACGTCTCTTAAGTAGGATACAGCTACGCATATCTCCGATCATATACATGAATGGAGGAGGCATCGCCGGTTGATCAAGTTTTGGATTCCTGATCAACTCCTCACCGATTGGTTCACGACTTCCTTTGTCCCTAAGATTGCACGGGACATTGCTATGGGAGCCTGCGTCACTGAAGAGAAAGCGATCACGCGCGCTTAGTACCTGGACTTAGTTTACTCTTAGTCAGGTACCTTGTATGAGTATTTTCCGGATGCCCCAAGACCCAGTACATCCAAGGCTCCGCCGAAGCCAACTGTCAATGAAGTTATTGGCTCTGTGAACCCGACCTCTAAAAAATCATCTTCAAACCCTGGGAAGCAAAAGTCAGGTGCTTCTAACAAAAACACTTCTCAGGGTGGTTCAAATTCTAGTAGTACTTCCGAGGTCAACACCGTCCAGTCCACCACGGCGAGTAAGGCCTCGAAAGGAAAGAAAAAGGGAAAAGGAAAAAATAAATCTGAGCAACCCAAACACGAATCCTCCAAACCTCCAGCCGAGGAAGGAGCTAAGTGCAAACCCAAATATCCTTGTCTCATTAGTGAGGAGGATCACTACACTAAGGACTGCCCAAGGCGATCCGAAGTCAGTCACTTGTTGAAAGGCGCTCCTGGGGTTCCTGCAGTTCTTAAAGAACCTTTTCCCTCTCAGCAGACTCAAATGGTGGCTGATCCGTCTTCTTCTCCCTTTGGTTCCCAAGTCTTCATGGCTGGATCTATCCCCGTTCATGTAATGACTCGAGCAAAGGAGTATCCGTCGTCCGCCAGGAAGGAGCCCGAGGTTCTCTCAAGTGCTCCTTCGTCCAGCTCTGGTCCACTCCATATTGAGAGACCAAGTACTGAGACGACCATCCGACCCCCTCCTAAAGGAGTACTTAGGCGATCTTCTTACAACCCAAATGCTTGTGCTGCCCAGCACTATAGCATCGTAGAGGACTTAGCGCAGGCTCCGTCGGCTATGTCTGCCTTAGAAGTTCTCCAGAGCTGCCCCCCTTAGAGGAAGTCCCTGCTATCGGCCATTGGTGGCATCGACCCAGCAGATTCAGATCTGATTACCTTCGATCTCGAGAGCCATGTCCCGAGGCTGCCTCATCAGATCGCTTTTCTTATCCAAGTCATCATCAACTCAAAAACGATTCATCGTACAGTTATTGATGAGGGTGCATCGACTTGCATTATGTCTATTGCTTGTTGGAAAGCGATCGGGTCTCCGACTCTCAGCCAGTCTCCTACGACTTTGGAAGCTTTCGATGGGAGAGAATCCCATCCTTATGGTATTCTTCAACGATTGCCAATCACCTTAGAAGGGAAAACCGTGGAAGTATAAGTTGAGGTCGTTGACGCGAATCTCACATACAACCTCCTTCTGGGCCGGAGTTGGACGTATGCCATGTGTGCCGTGGCTTCATCCTTCTTTCGCGTCATTTGTTTCCCTCACCAAGGGAAAATTGTCATGGTAGACCAGCTTTCCTTCTTCGCTTCCTCTTCTGAGGGAAATGTACCTTTCGTTGAACATACATCTGTTCCTTTTGAGAGTGTGGGAGCCGGGATATTCAAAGATCCTGCCCTTATGGGTGTTTTCTCCCTCCCACCTCCCAACCTCACCTCTATCTCTATGATTTCAGTTCGTTCTGATCCTTGGTCCCTTCCCCCCGTTGACCAAATAGAATCGTGGGGCGAGGAGATGTCGTTGAGTCTAGCCAAACTCAACTACATCGAAATCGTTGCTACATCGGTCCCTCATGCTGAACCCGCTGCTTCAAGTGGGGCTCTTGACTCAGATGATTTTCCCCCCTGGTTTGGAGAATGCACCTCCTCGGATCCGTTAAAGGAAATATTTCCTTCCGACGAGGCCATTATAGAGACCATGTCTCTTGAAGAACGTCTATGGTCCCATCTTCACCACCGTTCCTCGTTTCTCCCTACCCGCTGGGAAACACTGGCTTGTCTCGAGCGGTTTGCTCCATGTCTCCCTTCACAACCTCTTTAGACGCCCATCCAAATTTATCAAACATCGTCTGAAGGGAATTTAGGGAACATCACGTAGACCCAACCCATCGACATCTCTGTTAAACCAGGGATTGTCGAGAACATCTATATAGGAGTCACTTGCACTCCTGAGGAGATTCAAATATATATAGCACTTTTTCGCGAATTTCGTGACGTTTTTGTGTGGTCCTACGAAGAGATGCCTGGTATCGATCCATCCATTGCAGTGCACGAGATACCTACGTATCCCGGGGCCAAACCCGTTCGTCAGCGTTTGCGTCCCGTGCACCCCCGTAAGGCGGCAACTATCAAAGCGGAAGTTGAAAAACTTCTTAAAGCTGGATTTATTTATCCTATCCCACTTACAGATTGGGTCTCAAATATTGTCCCTGTAGATAAAAAGCAGGTTACTATTCGCGTCTGTGTCGATTATCATCACATTAATCGATCCTGCCCAAAAGATAACTACCCCACACCGTTCATTAACCAACTCATTGACGAATGTGCGGGCAGTGAAATATATTCATTTATGGACGGCTTTTTTGGTTACAACCAGATTAATATCGCCCCCGTTGATCAACACAAGACGGCCTTTATCTGTCCATGGGGTACTTTCGCTTACAAAAATCTCCCCTTCGGTCTTAAAAATCCTGGTGCCACCTTCCAGCGTGCGATGTCTTACGCCTTTCACGATATTCGGCACATCATACAGCCTTATCTGGATGACCTTCCCACTCATTCAGCTAAGCGCTCGGACCACCCATCACATCTTCGCGAGATTTTTCTTCGCTGTCGACACTATAATATCCGACTAAACCCGCATAAATGTGTCTTCTGCGTCGAATCTGGCCGACTTCTCGGGTTTATCATCTCCCAAGAGGGAATCCGCTTGGATCCCCTTAAAGTCAAGGCAATTTTGAATCTTGCTCCCCCTGCTTCTTTGTGGCAACTGCAGAGCTTGCAGGGTAAAGCTAATTTCTTACGACGATTTATCCCAAACTATGCCGAAGTGGCAAAGGGTTTCACACGGTTACTTAAATGTGACACCCCATTTCGATGGGACACCATAGCTGAAGAGTCTTTTGCACGTCTCAAAACTCTTCTAGTTTTTGCCCCTTTGTTGCGGCCTCCAAATTATCATCATGATTATACGTTATACCTGGTCGCTGCTGATACCACCATAGGTATGGTTTTGGTACAAGATGGCGACGATGGCATCGAACATGTCATTTACTACCTTAGTCACAACTTTTTAGATACGGAAACTCGATATGCATATGTCGAGAAGTTGGCCCTCGCTACTGTTTGCACTGTCCAACAATTTCATCACTATATCTTGTTGCGTACTACGACGGTGATCTCTGATTGCAACCCCATGACTTATATTCTGTCACGACAATTGCTGGAGGGAAAATACTCAAAGTGGATCGTCATCCTCCAAGAGTTTGACTTGGAATTTACTACTGCCAAGTCTAAGAAATCACTCGTCTTCACTGAACTGTTGTGTTCTTTGCCATCCACTGCTGCCTCCTCTCAGATAGAGGATTCTATTCCAGAAGAAACTCTTTTCCTTATCAGCACCCTTGATCCTTGGTACGGGGACATTATTGTCTACTTGCAGACGTCCTCTTTCCGTCTCGAGGCCTCTAAGGATGCTCGTCGACAGATTCGACACCAATCCCAACCATATCGCATCGTTGGGGACAACCTGTACCGTCTCGGTGTTGATTCTGTTCTTCGCTGATGCTTAACCTTCGAAGAAGCTGAGAGAGTTCTAAATGACTGCCACTCTGGTGCTTATGGCGGTCACATGTCTAGATATGCCACTGCACAGAACATCCTCTATGCTGGCTATTTCTGGCCCTCCATTTTCAAGGATTGCATTCTTGCTGTTCGTTCCTGTCATGAATGCCAGATTTACCAACGGAATATGCGTGCACCCCCTGCTCCGCTACACCCCGTTGTAACCGTCGACCCCTTTGCCAAATGCCGCATCGATTATGTGACCTGTAACCCTCGCTCGGCCGGGGGGCATGGATACATCATCGTTGCTATAGATTATTTTACGAAATGGGCCGAGGTGATGCCTACATTGTCAGAAGATGGTCACACCATGGCGCAGTCCCTGTTTAATCATGTTATTTCACGGTTCGGAGTTCCACAAACCATCATCACTGATCACGGAAAACATTTTCATAATCACATGATGGCCGAGTTAACAACCCAGCTAGGTCTTAGGCATGATAGTTCGACTCCGTACTATCCTCAGGAAAACGGTCAAGTGGAAGTCGTGAACAAGGTTTTGGTCACGATTCTTCAAAGAACTGTTGGCATGCACAAGTCTAGTTGGAATCTGATGTTGTTCTCCGCTTTGTGGGCCTACCGTACCTCCGTGAAGGACACCACCTGGTTTCACTCCTTTTCAGTTAGTTTACGGACTGGAGACGACCCTTCCTATTGAGTGTGAGATTCCTTCACTGAAATTAGTCGTCGAGTTACTCCCCGATACTACCCCTGTAGAAGAGCGACTTCTTTACTTAGAACGGTTGGATGAGACTCGTCGTCTAGCCTCCCTAGCTATTGAAGCTCAGAAGAAGCGAGTGAAAACTCACTTCGATAATGTTGTTAACCCCCACTCTTTCATCGAGGGAGATCTAGTACTGCTCTATGATCAAGCTAACGACAAGCTGAGAGCAGGAAAACTCGATCCTATGTGGCATGGGCCCTATATTGTGAAAAGAGCTTTACAAAAAGGTGTCTATGAGCTTATAGATTATGAAGGTAATCCCCTGGACAGGCCCCAAAATGGGCTTTATCTCAAGAAATATTACGCCTGAGTCCAGGCACTCTCTCTTTTTGTACATACGAATGATTTCAGAAGTGTGTTGTGTGTGCGTGTTTTTTTAGTTTTTATCTCAGTGTGTCGGCATGATTGCCGCTTATTGTGTCTTTTGCTTCTTGAGCAAATGTCTAGATCACCTTACATTGGTTTCGCTGACGGTGCTTCCCACAGTACCCGCAACTTGTCATCTGCAGCATGGGTGATCTACGATCCTCGTGGTGAGTTAGTAGATATTCAAGGGGTGTGTCTGGGTTGTACAACAAACAATGTTGTTGAATATAGTGTTGTGATTGAATTATTAGCTGAGGCAATTAACCTTGGAATTCGCACATTGTTTGTAAACTTAGATTCTCAACTTGTAGTCCACCAGCTCAACGGGCGTTATTCCATCAGAGATCATCATATTTTAAGGTTGTATTTACGTGTTAAGTTATTGGAAAGAGATTTTGATTTCATTACTTATCAACATATTCCAATATGACTTAATGCAGTAACTGATGCATTAGCTAACTATGTATGGGACGGACATTTGCATAATATGTAAATCAACATAATACAAGAAGCATAAAATACAATAAGCCATAACACCATGTATAG
>APFE030945228.1:90776-102777 GCA_000404065.3 Pinus taeda | reverse complement strand
CTTGAGGAGGATAACATATGCTTGTTGTATAATTTCACCCTTTGGGTGAATCCATCGCTATTTGATGTTTTAACGAGTCTAGTGAAGGTGAAACTCGGTCTTGTCTAAATGGACAAGTTTGTTGCTATTTGATGTTTTAACGAGTTTAACAACAAAGATAAATTGGTTATTTTCATGTTTAGAGAGTTTGAAAAGGAACAAAAAGAAAACTCCACAACTTCTTTTTCATATATTAATCTCTCAAGCCCGAAAAAATGTAAAATAATACAAGAGAGATATCATTTCCAATCCATTAATGAGATAGAAAGGACAAGTGCTCAACAATCTTTTCATGTTTAGAGAGTCTGAAAAGAGCTTAAAGAGGACTCCAAGGGGGTTCCTTTTTCATTTTTAACGAAGCTTGAAAAAGAGATAAAAGTGTGCTCTGTGGTCAAAGGTACAATTTACAATCGAGCACATTGAATTATGTAAGTCAATTGCAAAACCTGCTCAAAACACCACTAAATGGATTAAAAATACATGTTTCATAGGCAAAAAAAGGTAAATACTAATTCTTACTAGATTAATGAACATGAAATAAACATAAAACAAGTTTTTACCATGACATTTTTACCATTTGGAACTTACCATTCAGTTTTGTGCTTTGAGTTAGCTTTTGCCTCGTTTTATTAGCTAATTGTGAGAGATTCTATGGACCATTTCTCGAGCCGTCTAGACCAAGTAGGAGCTAAACCTCTCTTCTTTCTTTTTAGGTCATTCTTTTGTCATTTCATGCAAGTTTTAGGGTTTTTTGGGGCCCCTGGGGTTTCATTTTTTCGCTCTAGGATCAGCGTAGGCTTTCACATCGAAAACTACACTGAAGAGCACCCAGATAGAAGCCCGCATGCTCTACAACACACTATCTCTATGCCTTGGCTGCGCTAGGTGAGTTTCACAAGTTTGATTTAGCTGTTTGCTCCAAAATTTGTCCTATTTTTTGCATGGAAAGGATCCTAATTAAGCTTATGATTGTGTTTCAGGCTTTCATCAGATCAGAATATTGATTACATGGGGAGAAAGAGAGCATGAAGAAAAATACATGGTTGCCCTAAACAATTTGGGTACAGTTGATGACCTCAAAAACTGTGGGTTACTCAAATACTTTAAGTTCTCTAGAATGAGGCAAAAAATAGAACTACTGCAGTTCCTTGTTCATGCATCGGACCCAATAGATCAAACTTTTCATATTGGGGACAAGATGGTCCCTATTACCATTAATGATATTTACTTTCTTACCAAACTGTCGAGGCGAGGTGCCCCCATCTCACTTTCTAGATTTGCCTGTGGAGGTGAATCAGTGAGAGATTATATTAGACAATTTTGTCAGCCAGGTACACAACCTAGCAAGGATGGGAAAATAAGCATCAGGGATGTAGGTGATTTTTCCTTTGAGAACAATCCTCTTCACAATCACAAAATTGGCTAGCAGAGTGACACTACATCTGGTGAACAAATCTTATATGCAGTATGCACTGGAGTGTCTAGAGCCAAAAGTTTTCAACTAGTGTGAGGTTGTGTTTTCCTCACTAAAAGAACAACTAACCAAGGTAAAAAGTGGTAAGATGAAGAATTTTTGTTATGGTTCGATCTTAATCACTTTTACCTTAGAGAGAATCCCATTGATGCAACCACAACATGTATCAGTGGGTGTAACTGGTCCTACAAATCCACATATGTAGAGGTATGTCGAATTGATGGCTTGACATGTGGGTCAGTTAACAATCATTTTTTCCACTACATTTTTCAGTTGGCTCGAGTGAAAACACCTTGTCATCAAAGAGCATCCATACTCAGGGATGGATTTCCGTGGAGATCCAGATTTGATTCTACTAGTTGGAGCACAATGGGGTGCTATGGGTAAGTTTCTTGACCAAAGTGTTTTTAGATTTTTCAAGTTTCTACATGTTTTCTGTGTTTTTTAATGTTTCCAAGACTAAACTAAAATCAATCTTATGCATGTAGATGTGGATATTGTTAGACCTATGGGGCACCAATAGGTTGCAGGTGCGCTAGTACGGAGAAACATTGGGAGAGCAGTTCTCAAGGACTTGGATTTGGCCGAGACCGTAGCAGAGTTGAAGGATCACATAGAGGGATTAACCCTTGGTATTCCAAATGTCCAAATCGAGGAGTTACCTATGAGGCTGCAGTGCCACACTATTTGTGTTCCTAGCCACTAGGCGAGGCTTTTACGCATGATAGCATAGGCCGTGACCTATTACCATGAGCACCACTAGATCCACTTAGGATATTTTACATGCATTTTGAGATTTTTGGGTCAGATGACCAAACATATCTTAAACAAAAAAATTTTAAAAACTTTTAAAACATCTATCTATTTTACTTTCAGAGTTTTCTATGGTTATATGCAATCCTATTCAATTGATGGTGTGAATTGAAATATTACTTTTACATGTGTCGCAAAATTCTATTGAACACATAATTCGCTAGAGAATCAGTTAATGTGTTAAAATTTCTGGAAATATGTTGATATTGAATGTGTTAAAAATGTCTTTCCAAAATATGAACTTTAAGGGACATACGAAAAATTGGTGGATTTCGGACAATATAAATGTTTGTTAGTTGTAGTACAATGAGTTGTGAGTCCAGCCTAATGATGATTCGGTGAATGCCAAATGAAATGGCATTAGAGAGAAGTTCAATCAACATGCTATACTTAGCGATGTTGTTTGTCAATAACCGATACAAATCCCTTGAAAACTCACTAACTCACCACTTGGAGTGAAAATAGCCCATGCTGCAGAAGACAAGTTCTACGTACTACAACTAGCACCATCGACATAACCAAAAAAAGGTTTCGAAGACTCTGACATCTACAAAAAATGCAAAGTGGATTACTAACCAGATAAAATCTCTAAAAGATACACACACACACACATGCAATGAAAGCATATATACAGTGAGTTTTACTACACTTAATCAAGCATAGTAACATTTGAGGTACAACCCGTTTCGCTACTACGACAATGGAATCCCATCATAATCTACTAACTCATAGGCACCTTTTGCCAGAACACGCTTGACAATATAAGGACCCATCCACATCGGTTCGAATTTCCCTGCTCCAAGTTTATTAGCTTCCTAATCATAAAGAAAGACTAGGTCTCCTTCTAAGAAGATACGAAGCTTGACAATTCTATCATATTGAGCCTTAATGTGTTTCTTATGTGCTTCATTAGCTAATGCGGCATCATGATGGGTTTCATCCAAATGGATTAATTCCAAGAAACACGCTTCTTCTTCAGAAGTGGTAGGTAACAGGTCAATCGCAAGTTTGAGTGATGAAATTTCACATTATATCGGTAAGATTGCTTCTAAACCATACACCAACTGAAAAGGTGTGAATCTAGCTGCATTTCTCACCGAGGTTCAATATGCCAACAAGGTAGAGTATAGGATTAAGTTCCAGTTTCGGTTATGAACCCCTATCATTCTCTGCAACATCTGCTTCAGGACTTTGTTGATGTCCTCAACTTGTCCATTCGCTTGCAGGTAATAAGGGGTAGAACTATCATGTGAAATTCCTACTTAGAAATCAATTCAGCCATCATGTGATTGCAAAAATGCAACCCATGATCTGTAACTATGGCTTGTGGTACACCAAACTGGGCAACCACATGGTTAAAAAAGAAAAGAGTAGTCGTTTTGCCACTGTTGTTCAATGTCGGCATCGCCTTGGTCCATTTGGTAAAATAGTCAATGGCAACTATAATATACCCATGCCCCCTGGCCAAGGTGGGGTTACATGTCATAAATTCAATGCCCCATTTGGAAAATGGGCCAACATCAACAACTGGATGCAATGGTGTAGGTGGTAATCTAGTTTTTCGGTCATATATCTGGCATGCATGACAACTTCTGACAGCAATAATACAATCTTTGAATATAGTTGGCCAAAAGTAACCAACATAGATAATTCTATGCGCGGATGCATATCTAGATAAATGTCCACCATAGGCACCTGAATGGAAATCATTCAATGCTTTCTCGACTTCCTCATTTGTGAGGTGCCTTCGTAAATTCGTATCGATACCACGACAGCAAAGAGTGTCGCCAATGATTAGATAATCTTTGGCTTGGTATTGAATACATCATTGTTGCGAGCGAGAGGTGTTAGGCCAGAAACTTTGGGTCTGGAGATAGATCAGTATATCTCCATACCATGTGTCAGATGATGATATCAGAAATAGAGACTCATCCAAACTCGATGGTTCAGATGTTGAATCAATGGAGGTCAAGGGAAAGTCACAAAGTAGCTCTACAAAAACTAGAGATTTCTTTGATTTGGACTTGATGAATTCTAAATCAAGTTCCTGCAAAATAGCTATTCATTTCTTCAAAAATGTGGCCCCTGTATTCTTCAACCCAAAAGGGAGTTTCCTATACGCAAAAGTGCCCCATGGACAAATAAAAGTTGTTTTAGATTGGTCCTGTTGGCAGATATTGATTCGATTGTAGCCAGAAAATCCATCCATGAATGAGAATATTTCACATCTGGCACATTCGTCAATAATCTGGTCGATAAAAGGAGTAGGATAATTGTCCTTTGGACATGCCTGATTTACATCCCTATAATTGACGCACACTCGAATTGTCCCTTGTTTCTTCATGACAAGAACAAGGTTGGAAACCCAGTTAGTAAGAGGTACAGTGGTGAGCACCAGTATTGCAACAATAATGTTGCAACTCCTAGGCTTCCTACTCTACTTTTATCAACCCGGTAGTTCGTAACAAACTTGAAACCGATGGTGTTGTATGCACAAGTACTAGTTCTTACTGTAGGCTATCACTTGGTTAGCTGGTGCAAGATCACTAGGAACTCAAGCCAACTTCTATGGATTCCAGCAGAACCTCTATATGTGATGAAAGAAAGGAAACATTACTCTACAGAGGCTACTCTACTTGCAGAAAGGAAAAAAACACTGAAATGTAAAGTAAACCTAGCAAACCCTACTTAACCAACTAATCTTACTTTTGCATAAAGAGAGATGAAAAATCATGAAATGAATGCCATTACCTACTCAGGAAGTAAACAACATCTACTCAAGATATTTCTAGAAGTAAATGAGCAAAAAACATGTTTTTGGATTTTTATGTATTTTTATGTGAAATTGTCATGCATGTAATTTATTTGATTGTGAATGTGGCAGTGATTAGGTGGAAATGGAGGGTAGATTTGGGACTTGAAAAGATGTAGGATGGTATGGATGTGTCTTGGAAGGTCTCGGGTGGCCTTCTCGGGGCTTTTCCCGCAATCAGACTTCAAAAAGAAGCCTACAGGAAAATCTACAGGAGGCTGCAGGGGATCTACAGGATGTCTACAGGAGGATGTCGAGAATAGTTTGGAGGTTTTGAAGGTGTGAGGGTGGGTGGAAAGGGTAGCTAAAGGCTAGGATGATGTGTTAAGTTACGTAGGGGTCACCAAGGATTGCTAGGAGATGAAAAGATGGTCAGGAGAGAGGAAGAAATCCTATGGAAAAACGCAAAAAACTAAGGCAGATTTGAGGTGAACTTTGGGTGACCTGTAGGGCATAGATCGGGGAGATAATGTGATGGCTAGTAGGATGACTTGCTGTGAGAAGATATTTGCTACAAAAGGACCTGAAAATCAAACAAGGAGATCAAGAAAGCAAGGAAACTAAGTACATAAAAAAGATAGAATTTTGCATCAAGCTAATCTAGATTATGAGTTGTGGAAAGAAATGTTGAAAAATCCTATAATGAGAGAAATCATGGAAGGAAACTTATTGCAAGACATAAATGAGCATGGTGAAAGAGATCTAAAGAAAATCATTAACCTTCTAACAAACTACAACACTTAGAAATCCTATGGAGAAGGCAAATCTGTGTTTTTTGTGGTAGCAAGAGGGTCTTGGCCTCAGTTCATCATCCCAAAGGGAGGAAAGGAGGCCAAGGCTTTGTTGATGGACTTTTTGTATCTTCTTTCTATTACTATTCAACCTTCTATGGAAAACTCAAATGGAAACAACCTTCTAAATCACCAAAAGCAACCTATCTTAACCAAGAAAGAAATTTATCTAACAACAACTAATCCATAAACTGAAACAAAGCATATAGATACAAACAAGAGGATCTTAAATACTTGGATTGGGCCCTAACCCAAGAGCTTCAACTCTCTAAGGTAACTTAGTGCTAGCTCAAAAAGGATCTCATCTTTATTATGAAAATAATAATAGGATTACATGAAACTGTCAACAAAAGTAAGCTCAAAGTTGAGCAAAGCAAAGCTGCAACAAAAATTTGAAAATTTTACTAACTCCCTAATGATGCCCTATGTGTTTCTACTTATACAACTTAAGCTCCCAATAGTTTCCTTAAAATCAAGGAGGCTTGGCTCCCAAAATAAACATAAGTTATCCTCCACTTGCTCGGCTGCCTCCTAGTGCATTGATTTGGTTGTTTATGCTCCGAGCTGCATGAAAGAGAATTCGAAGTGGGGAATCATAAATGAGGGGGATACCCTCCTATAAATCCTCTCCTTTGTCCACTTCGAATTATTTTTGCCAATTGTCTATTAAATCTTTGACTTTGTCTTCAAAATTCAACAAAAATCTGCATTAAACACATATTAGACTCCATGGCAACATAACCAACCCAACTCACTCCATAAGCATAAAAATAATAAAAAACATGCAATAAGCTAAGAAAATGGTTGATTAAAATATGTTAGGAGGCAAAATAAGCCCATATAATTACCCATTTATGGGGCTCATCATCACCCCCCTACTGAAGGTGTTGCTCATCCTCTGAGCAACTTAGTCCATCTCCTCATCTTTGATGGCCCTAATCGCCTCCCTGACATCCCATGCTTCTGATGTGAGATCCTCTTCTCTATCTTGAAATCCTGCCTTTTTTTTCCACCTCTTCCCACTGTTGTTGCTCTTCTTCCTCTTTTCTACCTTCTATCATGCTTAACAGCAGTGGAGGACTCAACTTGAGGCCAATCCAATTGACCTTCAAATTCTGCATAGAGTGCTTATACAGTGGCACTCTCCTTAATGATTATTTCATCCTTGTTGGGGAGTGATACTCCCTGACCTGCAAACTGTGTGGTAGGGTGTTCCACCTCCTCATACAAGCATGAATACAATCATCCCCATGTAACCTTTCCATGTCCTCAAAATGTGCAATGGCCTGAGCTTGATCATTGATATAGTTAGGGGCAATTTGAGGATTATTTGCAAGTAGCTAGTGTGTGTTGATGAGAGCCATGGGATTTGATGGATCTGCTCTAATCATTAGGGTCTCATTATGCTCCTTTATCATCAATTTCCTTATCTCTTATGCCCTTAATTCCTCATGATTCATCCATGATGCCATGGCCATTAGTTGCAGGTCCCCTACCCTAGCTTTGGGGTCCCTATGGACTCAATTCCTCCTTATATCATTCCTTGCACATATTGATAATCAAGGCAGGTATGCATAGAACCTACCTCTTCAATCCAGAAATCAAGCAAAAACCCCGTGTTTTCTCCTTAAAAACAACTTACTACCCCTCCTGTAGAACTTCCTATAGGTGCTCCTATAGAACCTGTAAGTACTCCTGCAGAATGCCGATAGCAAGAGGATGGATGAAAGTGATGGAGAATGATGGTTTTGAGGCTATGGGGGTGACAAAGAGCTTGTTATAGTTAAGTGGATGAGGATGAAATGAAAGAAAAGGTGGTGAAGGAGTTTCGAGGAGTACTTATTTCTTCTTTTAGATATTTCCAGTGAAGGGGTGAGCTGGAAAAAAATGTATGTTGCCATATTTGGACTGTTGGTCCCCACTCGCCTTGTCATCATGATTTCTTCTTGCAATCACCTCCCATCATTGCATCAAAGTTTGCAAACCCTCCACTACTTGCCTTGGGATTTCTCTCTCAATTTGACTACATGCACATAAGGTGGCATTTCGGATGAGCGCAGTTAACTGGATGAGGGTGGCCAGTTAACTGGCCACCTTTTCTCGTTCAACCCTAACCATCTCATTTGCTTATGTATATTTTTCAATTATACCAATGCAATAGAGGAGCGGGTTAGTCACTTACCTGTGAGTTGAATGTATGTGTTGTGAGGCATTTTGGCTCCTTTTGCTGCTGCATGCTTGTATTTCCTTTGTTGCATGCCTGTATTTCCTTCGCTACATGCTTTCTGCTTTCTGATGTGTGGCTGGTTGTTTTGTGCAGGTATCCTCTGGTTAGATCTAGCTTCAAATGTCTCCTTCAATCCCATGGTTACACTTCTTTTGCTGTTGTGGCTTGATTTTAATGGAATCAGCTGCTACAAGAATTCCTACAGGAGCTCCTATAGCTGCTTCTCCCTTTAAAATTTTAGCTAATTTTTTTGTGCTGGGAGCTGTGAGCATGATGCCATAGATGCTGATGAAGATGGAGAGGTACTTGGTAAGGTGCATGTGAGATTTGAGGTGCTGCTCCCTTTATTTATTTTTTTTCTAAAAACTGGTTTCTATGTTTTTTCAACAGGAAGGAAAACAATGATGATGATGAGGTGGTGTATGTGTGGGATGGATGGCAAGGAGGGTGGATAGTTGTAGGAGGGTCTACATGCTCTTCATGAAACTTCCCAGCCCCTCAAACTACTTACTGGAACCATTTCTGGCTCTCTATGATTTCTACAGGAGCCTCTTGTAGAAAACACAGGGCCTCCTGTAGAGCACACAGTTTCCGAAAAAAGAACATAGTGGGGTGGAAGAAAGGTTAGAAATGATGGAGAAGAGTTTGGAGGAGATGAAATAGGCTTTGTGGCATCTTATCTTGCTCCCTGTGGTCCTTCTTCAACTTGCAATGCACATTAAAATTCAATTTTCTTTTTCTTCTTTTCTTTGTTTTTTTTTGGAAAGACAACTAGGACGCCTCAAGGAGGTTTTCACCTTGATTGCCTACCCTAGGCACCTCCAAGGAGGTTTTCACCCAAGGATATTATTCTCTTTTATGTTCTCTTTTTTTTTTGCATCAGTAGGCTACCTCAGAAGGGGTTTTCAACCCAATGATGGGACTCAAGCACCTCATGGAGGTTTTCACTTGAGTCCTTATTATTTTTTCTTTTTTTTCTATGTTTCTTCAATGTTTGGAGGCTGAGACATGCCCCACTACCATCACTGTTTTATTCAAATCTTCAATTAACTCTCGCTTGGAGAAGGGCTTCTTGTAAATTTTCAACCTATGTCCATTGACAAGCATGGGGATGGCTTCCTCATCAATGGTTCTGATCAGAACTGAACCATTGTCATTTCATTTTTCCACAGTGTAGGGTCCTAGCCATCTTATCCTCATCTTGCCCTTGAAGTCTTTATACCTTGAATCATAGAGCAGTGCCCAATCTCCCTCTTGGAATTGCTTCTTCTTGATATTTTTATCATGCAATATCTTCCTCTGAAACTGAACTACCTCTGTCTGGAGGAGGGCCTACAATCTTTGTTCTTCCAATCCATTGAGCTAGAGTAGTCTTTCTTTCTATGCATGGCTAAGGTCTAGGTCCAGCTGAGCTGCCATTCTTAGTGTATTGTATTTGAATTCTATTGATAGAAAATCCTTCTTCCCATAGACCAATTCATAGGGTGTGAACCCTATGGTGGTCTTCCATGTTGTGTTGTAGGCGCAGGTGGCCTTAACTAATCGGTCTGCCCAATCTTTTCTATTGCTGCTCACTACCTTGGTCAAAATTCCTTCCAAAGCTCTGTTATTGACTTCTACCTGCCCATTTGCTTGTGAATGGTAAGGGGTGGAAGTCCTGTGCTTGATTTTATGATGTGTGAACAAGTCTTCAATCAAATTGGAAGTGAATTGACTGCCCTGATCTGTGACCAGTTCCCTTGGATACCTAAACTTATAGAATATGTTTTCTCTCAAAAACTCAGCTACATTTTCCTCTGTTACTGCTTTGATTGCTTTTTTTTTCTGCCCATTTTGTTAGATAATCAGTGCACACAATGATGTATTGCTTATGTTTTGAAGGAGGGTTGATAGGACCCACAAATTCCATGCCCCACTTCTCAAATGGGTCAAAGGTCACTTGAGGTTACATGGGAATCTCATCCTTTGGAGTAGGTTTTCTCATCCTTTGACATAGATCACATTGGCTGGTGTATCTCCTCACATCCTGATGAAGAGTGGGCCAATAGTAGCATGCTTTCAATATTTGGAAGGCAGTCCTCTTTGCTGCAAAATGGCCTCCACAAGGCCCATCATAACAGGTCAGGAGAATGTCAAGGACTTCCTCCTCCCTGACACATCTTCTCAAGATCTGATCTGGGCCAAGTTTGAAAAGATTGCCCCCAATCTAGGTGAAAGGGGTACTTTTCCTCATGATCTTGCTCTTCTCCTTTGAGGAGAAGTGTGGTGGAAACTGTGTTGAAACCAAGTAGATTGCTATATCAGCAAACCATGGAGAGAGTACTGAGATAGAAAACAGGTGTTCATCTAGCATTTGATCATCCACCATTCCTTCTTCATCTGTAGGCAAATTTACTCTAGACAAAAAGTCAACAATAACATTTTCTTTACCAGGCTTATCAACAATGGTCAAATCAAACTACTGCAATAAAAGCAACCATCTAATAATGCAAGCATTTACATCCAGTTTGTTCATTAAATATCTGGTTGTAGCATGATCAGTGTGCACAAAGGTTTGATAGCCTGTGACATAATGTCTAAATTTGTTTAAGGAATGCACCACAACTAGGAGTTCCTTCTCAGTTACCATGTAGTTTAACTCTTCCTTCGACAAATTTTTGCTTATAAAGTATATGGCATAAGGTAACTTTTCATTAATTTGTCTTAAGGCTGCTCCTATTGCTTGGTTTGAGGCATTTGTGTGAATGTGGAAAGGTAGGGCCCAGTTTGGGCCTCTCAAAATTGGGGCAGTCACAAGTTTACTTTTCAAGGTATCTAGGGCTTCTTGACAATTTTTGGTCCATATAAATTCAACATCTTTTCCTGAAAGACCAAACAGTGAGGAGGCTAACTTACTAAAATCTTTAATGAATCTTCTGTAATATCTAGCTAAGCCTAGGAAACTTCTAACATCCATCACCTTTTGAGGAGGTGGGACCCTTTGGATGATGGCAACTTTGTTGGGGTCCACCTATAATCCTTGTTGATATATTGCATGATCTAGTGCAGTCCCTTCAATCATCAAAAATTCACATTTTTCCGGACTGAGGGACAGGTTCATTTCAATACACTTGTCCAAGACTTTTCCTAGGTTATATAAAGCTTCTTGAAAGATAGAACCATAAGGAGTGAAATCATCCATATATATTTCCACTGCATCATGAACCAGTTTAGAAAATATACTCAATACTGCTCTAGAAAGTGGCTGGAGCATTGCACAAACCAAAGGGAAGAACTCGATATGCAAAGGTATCCCAAGGACAAGTGAAAGTGGTCTTATCTTGGTCTTCCAAGCTAATTTGAATCTGATTGTATCCGCTAAACCCATCTAGGAAGGAGAAAAACCTTTTCCCTGCCACACCATCTAACACTTGATCTATGAAAGGCAAAGGAAAATGGTCCTTTTTAGTGGCGTTGTTCAATTCCCAATAATCAACATAGATTCTCCACTTACCATTTTTCTTTGGCACTAGCACCAAAGGAGAGACCCATTCACTGTCAGAGATGGGGTAGATGAATCCTACATCAAGTAATTTTTGCAATTCTTTCTTAACAATGTCTTTAAGGACGGGATTCATCATCCTTTGAGGCTACCGACTGGTTTGCAATCTTCCTTAATGTATATATGATGAGTAGATACTGAAGGGTGCACTCCCTTCATCTCCTTATAACTCCAGGCGAAGGCATATAAATGTTTTCTCAATAAGTTGCATAGCTCCTTCTCTTGAGAAGTGGATAGGGATGGATTGATTTTCAAGGTTCTTTCTGGGCCGAACTCTATATTCTTAACACAGAGAGAGGTCGGG